>RJWM01011343.1:0-60113 GCA_004363535.1 Dasyprocta punctata | reverse complement strand
TTTAATTGTCAAGTTAGGGGATGATTTACAGTTATTCATGGGGAGTCTGTGTTTGTTAAGTGTTGATTTAGCAGAGACTCAGAAGGCTCAGGTTGGTGGCCAGCAGCCCCAGGGCACTGTGTGTATGTGAAGAGTGCATTTGATTGGTGGGAAGGCTGGTGTTAGAATTTCCCTGTCATTGCTACTCTCTGAGCTTAGTGCTTAGCATAGTTTCTGTGAGACACCTCCCCATGGTCTCCTTTTGTACTTGCTGTCTGTACTGTGCTTTGGGTTATGGTGACTGGTATGCCTTGTGGCTGCTCACATTTCTGGCTTCCCTTGGCAGTGCTGTGTGCCTGTGGCCTAGAACCCATTTTGCATAGAAAGAATCTCTGATCTCTGGATTTGCTTTTCACAAGTGACCAGTTGAAGTAGTTTCATTTTCATGTGCATAGGAAGGGAAAGAATAATCATCCACTGTCTGTCATAGAGGTTTATATATTACTTTGATTTCTCATTTAACCAACCAACCCAAGTGGTGATAAAGTTCATCCCGGTAGTATTGTGTTCTACTGAATGCAGAGTAATGCATCTGTAGGAGTGGTTTGTGTATTTGGCTTATTTGCTGCAGAATTTAAAAATATTTATTTATTAATTATTATTATTATTATTTTATTTTAAAGAGGATAAAACCAAGGAAAATAAAACAGAATAAAACCAATCAAAATAAACCTGTATAAGTGATACAGGACTTCAAAACTGTATGAAACCAACAATAGTTACCATAATGCCTTTTGTTGTCTGCAGATACCTTTGGACGTAGTAAAATTTGAACAGAACAGAATAGAATAGAAACAATAAAGACAAAACAATCAATGCAATAAAGGACTTCAAAATAAGCCAATAGTAAATCCAAAATGGCTACCATAATATGTCTTGCTATCTTTCAAATAGCTGCTCATGCCATCAGATTTAACGTAATCAAACAAAACAAAAGAGAATAAAACCCAACCCAACAAAACAATGAAAATGATATGGTTTCCCTCCTGGGATTGCTTCCTTGTGAGATCTGGTTCTCTCCCTCCAGAGTCCGTGAATGGCACTGACTCACAGAGAGAGGCTTGAGTGTGGCTGTTGCCGCCCAAATTTAAAAATATTTAGATTTTGTATGCAAAAGGGACCTATAGCTTTGGTTTTTTCTTATAGATTTCATATGTTAGGTTGGTTTAACAAATGTAGGCATGCTTTCATTTTGGGTTTCGTAGTATAGCAGGTGGTTCATAAACTTCAGAGAAAAAGTGATTGTTACCTTGGGAGTTGGTCAGACCCTAAAGAATCATTCGTTGGGTCTGCTTGCAATTAACTAACTCAGTTTCTACACTTTACTTGGATTGCATCCAAAATCAATCCTGGATATTTTTGTCCCAGTCCTCCCAAAGAAAATGTGTCACAGACTGGAGCCCAGGACTCAAGCTTTCCACAGAAAGAGGCCCAGTGAAGATCTCTTTAGCTTTATAGCACAACAACAACAACAAACAAAAGCAAAAACAAAAATGAAAACAAAAAAACTCAAAGCGTTTCCACTGTGGTTTCTAAATGTTAACATTTGTTTTTAGTCAATGATATTGTTTTACTAACTCTTATCAACTCTTGATGAAATGAATAAAAACTCTAACTTGAATACTAACTCACATTCACTTAAAATAAAGATTAATCTCTATTTTTCCTGTCAGCCTGTAATCACTTGTGCATTTCTGGGACTCTTGTGTTTTTAGTTTAACATACTAGCCCCATCTTTTTCTTTGTTTGTTTGTTTGAAGTGTAACTAAGAGTTCCTGTATTTGAAACAGGAGAATGTTTTGCAAATAGTGGATGTTCACATGATCGGTGAGAATTACATTTGGGAAGTTCGTTAGAGTCTTTGGCAAGTTAGGCTCAGGTACATACCCTTGATGATTTTGGCCTGGGGAGCAGAGATGGTTTAGTGCTACCTTTTGAGTACAGGAGCAGAAACTTAATTCAACAGCCATCTGTGAACTAGATAGGGCAGGAAGAGAATGAAAGGCAGAGAATAACCAGCCACTTCCCATTTTTAAGAGAAACACAGGCAGAGTGGTGCCCGTAGTGTCTGCTGGGAACCTCAATCCCTTCCCAGTGTTTTTTCCCTACTTAATACACAATGCGTTCTTTTCAGAGTCGCAAAAGTGCAGGGCTTCTCAGGCTTGGAAAGGCAGGTCACTTTACTTCTGGAAGCCCTCAGTATGTGAAAAAAATTGAAGTAACCTGTAAGCCTGTGATATTGAAGCACATTTGAAAGCTTGATGCTGAACAGGTTAAGGGATGTGTCATGCATACACTACTGTGTCCTTTCATTTTGCTTTTTGTAAAATGTTTTTTTAAATTAATTTTAAAAAATTTATTATTTTATTTTTTTGTTGTTGGTACTGCGGATCAAATTCACTACCTTGCACCTGTCAAGCAGGTGCTTAAGCCACTGATCCAAACTCCCGGCCCTATTTTTTTCAAGGCAGGGCCGCACTATGTAGTTCAGGCCAGCCTTGCTCACGTTGTAGCCCAAGCCGGCCTTGAACTCAGAATGCTCCTCCTACTTCAGCATCCTGAGTGCTGGGATTAAAGGTGTGTGCCACCATGCCTGGCTTTGCAAAATGTTTTAAGGATTCATAAAAATGTCTGGGCCCACTCTTCAAGCCAGGGTCTCAGGTGGGCAATGTGACACGTGCTTCAGGCGCAGGGAGGACATCTGACTCGCAGCAGGGCAGGGGTTCTTCTGTGAAAGCCCGGAGGATGACAGTTCTGAATGTGAGATGTTTGTGGAGGCGAGGGCTGTCCTTCCTTCTCACCCTTTCCTTTAAAAGAGGTCACCCTGTGATTCTGCAGCCTTGCTCATCTTTGCCGTCCCCTATTTTGGCATTCATATTGTCCGTCCTTTGGAAAGCTGTTTATAGAAGGATGCAAGCAGTATGTCAGAGTGGCTTTAGCCCAGCTATGTCCTACAGACAGGAGGACTACAGTTGGTAAAAGGTTTATAGAGCTGGGGATTGTCTTGGTTACTTTTGTCTCATTGCTGGGACAAAGCATCTGACACCCAAAATATAGGAAGGAAAGGTTTATTTAGCTCACTGTTTGTGGAGGTTGCAGTCCGTAATCAGCTGGCTCCAAGGTAAGGTGGCATTGCACTCTGGCAACACTTCAAGGAAGCAGCCAGAGCAAAAGGGGGAAGCAAGCCTCTTCTCCTATGTTGTATAGAGCGTACCCCCCGCATCACCCCCATCCCACCACCCCTGCCCCCAGCCCCAGGGGTGTAGCACTAACAAAATCTCTGCCCTCCTATTACACAGGATGAAGATATTTACATAGTAAGGATCCCAGCTTCCTGCTGACTCTCTCAGTTAAGAGTCTAAACTTCTCAAATTGACACAGTGTATCAACCATAACAGGGGTCTGCTGCCAGCCTGCCTGACTGCTAAGCCTAGTTCTGCCATGTATAACTGTGCTCTTGGGTGAATTACTTAACCTTTCTGAGCCTGTTACTTCTTTTTTTCTTTCTTTGTGGTGCTGAGAGTTGAACCCAGGGCCTCACATATGCTAGAAAAGTGCTTTATTACTGATTTACACCATCCCCCAGCCTGCTTATTTCATCTTAAAGATAGAGAATAATTGTTATCCACCTTATGTGTGTGTCGTGGAGATTGAGAGATCAAAATGCTTGTGACAAAATCTGAAACATGGTAAAGGATATTACATCCTTTACCATGTTTCAGATTTTGTCACACATTGCACAAATTATGGTTTGTTGTATTATTTATTCCTTTCCCAGTGTCTTTATGTACTCTCTTGTCCTTTGAATTATGGAGATAATTAAGATTTATCAGTGCACGGCATGGTTCCATTTCTAGGCATGAATTCTAAATGACAGGGTTCAGCAGTCATGGAACTGATTGCTCCTGGCATTTTGTAACCTATGTTCTGAGGCTGAAATGGCTGGTTACATGGAAGCCCCAGGAGATCCCTGAACTATAACCAGAGATGCTCAAATTTTACTTCTCACTTTTTGTCATTAACAGTTTTTAGATCTAGAGTTTCCATGTTTAAAAAAAATATCCACAAAATGTGAAAACTACTTCTCTAAGCACAGAGGGTTCAAGGGGGAACAGAAATTTCCTCCCCCTACCTCGCCAGGACTCAAACACAACATGCGCCAGTGGGGGAGGACTTGGTCCATGAGGGGATTTGTGTTATTCTGTGATACTTGGTTTCTGAGAAGTAGGTAAAAATGCGTCATGACTGCTGACCCAAGAATCCTTCTCTGTACCTCATTCTTTTTAAAGAATATATAATTGTCATTGTGTTGCGGATAGGACATAGGGGTTAGATAGTTAGAATTGAAAGAAACTGTGGTAATCCCCTCAGGTTCAGCCTCCAGAGATGCTAGTCAGCTTGCATAATCTCGTGGAAATAGTCATTAGGCAGTCTGAGCTTTTAAGTTCATTTTGCACAACTACGGCATATTGCTTCTTAAGGCAACTATTTTACTGGCTCAGTAGCATCACTTAAGCACACCAAAAACTACCAAATTATATGTTCAAATTTTCTACACCTTATGTCAAAGAGGCCCCGAGATTTAAATCCAGGTTCCACATAACCATTGACCGAGAAATCCCCCAAATTGAGTTGTAAGTAGATGGAAGCATTTGAACTGGGGCCAAACCACCTGATAAAAAATGACAACAGGCTTGAATAGATACTTTTCCAAAGAAGATATGCAAAGGGTCAGCAAACTCATAGGATCCCCAAATTACTAATCATTAGGGAAATGCAAATCAAAACCGCAAGGAGATGGCAGTGCATAACCATTGGGGTGCCCACTCTTACAGAAGCAGAAGTAAGAAATATTGGGGAGGATGTGAAAAAATGGAAGCCTTGTGTGCTGCGTAGGAATGTAGAACAATGACACCACTATGGAGAAACAGTATGGTGATTCCTCAAAAAATTAAACAGAACTACTGTCCAGCAATTACGCATCTGGGTGTAAACTCCAAAGATTTGAAACCTGGGACTTGGAGGTATTTGTACACCCGTGTCATAGGCAAAAGGTAGTAGTAACCTGTTGTCCATTAAAGGATCAGTGGATAAGCAAAATATAGTACCTAGGTACATACAATGGAATATTATTGAGTCTCAGGAAGGAAATTCTGACACAGGATGCTATAATATGTTGGCACTATGTTAGATGAGATAAACCAGCCACAAAGGACAGTGTATAATACCATTTGTGTGAAGTAATCCGAATAGTCAAAGTTGTCATGAAAGAAAGTAGGATGGTGTTTGCCCAGGGGAAGGGTAGGGAGGAAGTAGGAGTTATTATTATTATTATTATTATTATTATTTTTGGTACTGGGGATCAAACTTATGACCTTGCACTTGCCAGGAACACGCTGTGCCACTGAGCTAAATCCCCAGCCCAGGAGTTGTTATTGAATGGTTATGAAATTTCAGTTTAGGGAGAAGAGAAAAAGCTTCTGGAGTCGTTTGGTAGCGGTGACTACAACTTTGCACTTAATGCCACTAAACTACACTTAGAAATGGTAAAAGCGATACATTTTATGTTATGTATGTTTTATCCAAATAAGAAATTTAAAAGCCAAAGCAATTTTAAAAAGTAGAGTCAAAGATTAAGCCACAATAAGAAGTTAATGCTATTCGTGGAAGAATATTACAGTGAATGAGTCTATGAGGGAAGAATCACTTAAAAGCTGTAAATGGTTTATTCTAAAATAACTAAAGACTGCCTAATTTTTCAGGAATTTTTTTATGAATTGCAAAGGTTTTGTTGAACATTTTCTGCGTAGTAGTTTGTTTTTTGAAAAGTGGAATAGCTCATCTTTTCTTTTAGGCCATTGCTTTGTGTGTTGTCTCAAGAAAGGAAATAATACTATATTTTGGACCAGGTAAAATTTTACCAGCTGTGTATTAGAAAACTACAGAAGCGATCAGGGAATTGGCATGGGGTCGGGTATCATTCATTTGCCCTCAGTCATGTATTAAGCTCCTTAATCTAGAGTTTCACTGGTCTAGTTGCATTTTTTTTTTTTTTTTTTTTTTTGATCAAAAGTCGACTGTTTTTGAGGTCAGGATCTCTATGTTCTCATCTTGACTCACCAGTATACTGAGTGATATAACTTTGGGCAAAGGCTTCACTCTAGAACCAAGAAGCAAAATCATTGTCCCATCAAGCTCATGATGTAGAATAAGGACGGTAACATATGAAGTATAACAATAGGTCATAAATACTCTGAAAAAGTATGGCATTGGAGGATCAGGAGTGTTGCAATTGGGTGGTGACGGTGGTGTGTTTTGTATAGGTACAGTGTAGGCTTTACTAAGAAGTAGGATTTTGAACAGATTTGTTGGGGGTGAAGTAGTGACCCCTGAGACATCTGAGGGAGGTGTTCTGAGCAGAGGATATAGCTGGTTCAAAGGCCCTGCGGTTGGGTGTGCTGGGGGGCCATAGCAGAGTGAGTCAGTGCAAGAGTACATTGTGATGCCAGAGGAACATGAGGCCATGTTGGGTGGGGCCTTGTAGGCCATGCAAGGATTTTCCCATCACTTGGAGAGAGCATTTGGAGCAGGCTGTGCCTGTGGTGACCAAAGATCAATCAGGATATTGTATTGGTAGCAGACTGTAAGGAAGCAGTGTTTGAGGTGGTTGTTAGCAGTTTCCTAGTGTGGTCTATTGAAACTTCACTAGTCTGTCAAAACTTTAAAAAATGAAGTATTGAGTATTTTGAAGGACAGTGAGGGTTTCTAAGGAAACTGAGTTGCCTGAAGTTGTTTTCTGGTGCATTAGTCTAGTGTTCTGCAGAGCGTCAGTCATTACTAAGTTCTGCTCTAAGGAAAAGACAAACCGTTTAAATTAGGAACTGTATACCCTTAAATTTTCTCATCTCAAAGTCATTGCTAAGAGTCCTTTCAGTGGTGTTTCCACCTCCCATGCCTCGCAGTTTAAGTTTGTGTTGCTCAGCCCAGATTTTTCAGATTGGTCAGGTGGAGAGCTGCGCGTCTCAGCGGGGCCTTCCTGGGCACTTCCTGGGCCTTCCTGGGGTCCCTGTTGGCAGTGGCATCAAGGAGACCCTGATGGCATTGCCTGAGTCCTTGAAGCTCAGTTTTAGCTGTGTCACCTTCCTCTATTCTGGGTCTTTTGTTGGCGTAGGGAAGGAGTTTGGGAACTGTTCACTGCGATGGAGCAAATGCCTCTGAATCCTGACCACGCCAGTGTCACCAGCAGAGCCACCGGTTCTCGGCTGGGCGTGTTGGGCCGTGTCCTGAACAGCATCTCTGCCATGAGCTGTTCAGCGTTCTGGGAAGCCCAGCGCTTCCCTTCGTGGGCTGGAGTAGGTGACTCTACGCTGTGTTTACCTGGTGATCTTGAAGTTTTACAAATTATATCAGTAATATAAACTTATTGTAGAACATCTGAGGAAAAAAAAAGCCAGAAATACAACGGGGAAAACTAAAACTACCCGAAATTGCATCTTAAGAGGGCCATTGAAATGCTATTTGCACAGATTGACAGATACAGACATGTAAAATTGATCCAATCATATATCAACTGTTCTCTTTTAATAGTTAATGCATTTAGTAGTATAGTCATTTTGACCATCTTATGTATACCTACATATAAATCTGTGTCTTTTTCCTGAGCAACCCCTTTGAAGGTAATGATATACAATGTTACAACCACTGTCAAACTCCAACCACCTCGTTTTGTAAACCTATAATGTAACAGTATTGCATTTGTTGTTGTTGTTTGTTGGTCCCTTTAGCTTTTTGTTTCTCTTTTCTGTGACCATTGTTTTATTTTTTATCAGCTTTATTCTGAACTATTTTGTTTGATTACATTAGGCCTGATGGTATGGGCAGTTACTTTAAAGACAGCAAGAGGTATTCCAAGCGGAAAGGAGGAAAGAAGGAAAGGAAAAGGAAAAAGACATAAATTTATAAAAAAAGGTGTACGTAAGATAGTAAAAATGACTATATTGCTAAATGTATTAACTATTGAAAAAGAACAGTTAGCACTCATATGATTAGATCAATTTTGCATGTCTATATCTGTTAATCTGAACAACCCCTTTGAGAGTAGCAATATGCAATGTTATGACTACTGTCAAGTTTCAACCATCTCATTTTGTAAACTTATAGTGTTATCATATTGGATTTGTTGTTGTTTGTTTGTCTCTTTTGCTTTTTGTTTCTTTTTTCTGTGTCCATTTTCTCTTAAATAAAAAAAAAGAAAAAAAAAAGAAATGCTATTTGCACTACAAAGTTTTTCTTGAAGTCTTATAAACACAAACAATATCTTCAGATACTGGGACCCCAGAAAGAAAGCCACACTCTTAACCACACACACACACACGTGCATGCACACACGCACATGACTATAAACATGGTCCAAATACTGGACGTACAAAGACAACTTCTGGTAGTAAGAAGTCTAAGAGAAAGATTTGAGTTTATTTTATATATAGCTAAAATGATGTAAAAGTAATTCTTTGTTTATACCAAAACCTGCAGTGTATCTGTCGGTCTCTGTATTTTGCCTTTGCGGGCTGGTGCTGGGAGGTAATATTTGGCCTTAGCGCTTGTGCAAATGGAAACTTGCAGCCATGTACTTCGTGCCAGTTAGAGAGCTATGCAGCTTCTCTAGTGTTTGATGAAGGCCTATTTTTATGTTCCTTTTTCTCAAGGTCAAATATTTGACATTCTTTTTGGTTGTCTCTGTTGGTAAAATCTCTACTGAGAAGAGTGCCAACTCTCTTGTACCATTTTTGATTCTGTCCCTAGTATTAAAATGGAGATTTCTGGCAATATTTGACTAGGGAAGACACAGATATTATTCAGATTTAATCTTCAAGTCATCATTATTTGTAAAAGTTCAGAAAATAGAAAAATCATGTACAGTGTATGAGGAAAGAAAAAAAGATCCCTCAACTCACTGAAACTTAAAAGCAAAACTGCTTGAGGGTTAGCCAAATATGCAAGCTATTTTTAAAAAATATTTTTTAAAATAAGCCCATCAGGGAAGTACATGCCTATAATTCTAGCTCTTGGAGAGTGAGGCAGAAGGCATACAATCTTACCTGGGAAAATGAGTGATTTTGTATCATAAAAAAGAAAAAATTAGAAGGAGTTTTAGAGTTTTCCTGGGTCTGGTCCCCAGTACTGTGAAAGAGGAAAAATAAAGTTCAAGATGAGGCATTAGCATATATTGGTTAAAGTAATTGAGAATGGTATTGGATAAACATGTAGAGTATCTGATGGATTATTTATCTACTATAATAAACTGAGGTGAAATAATTTTGTCTGGGTATCAGCCGTATAGCACTGTATGGTATAAACATAAAGACAAAGCACCATCTTTGGGAGCGTTCTGGGGGAATGTAATGAGCAGACTTGAAGCCACAGTAGTTATTATTCATGTTTCCTGGACACACTGGCAAATTCTGCCCAGTGCTGGGTTTTTTGTCACTGGAGCATTTAGAGGCCAGTTTATTTTGCCATTCTGTCTCCATGAAGTTGATCTCCAAGGTTCTTTTCATTTGACTTGTAGTTTTACACAAGGGTTTTTTTTCAGTCGAGATCCTTTAAGGTGGTTTCAGCTGAGTAGAACCAGAGCTGCCCATTCTTTACAATAGTGATGCAAAGTTAAACCTTTTCCTGACTGTGGATAGCTGAGGTGAACATGCAAATGCGATTTTCAGATTTTACCTTTATATTCCTTATTTTATTAGTGCTTATTGCAATACATAATGAATAATACGTTCACGTTGGGGAGTTGGTACATACATATATTGTATTTTAGTCCTGTTTCTCCCTTTCCTTTTAATTAAATCCAGCAGGTCCTAGTGTTTTCTGTCCCCATAGTCTGGAATCCGTGACTGAAAAGTAGAAGAATAGGGGTGCTGGCATTGGGAGACAGACATGCTCACTCGAGGGCATGTAATGAAGTTAATTAGGGGTGATTGCTCTCTGTTCACAGCCATTCATTTGAAGGGTGTGGGGTGTGCGCCTGTGTGATGCTGATTTTTTGTCCTGCTGAAGCAGGGGTGGGACCTAAATTTAGGAACAAGAGCCTAGCTGTCAGCTGGGAGGTGTTACGGTTTGTATCTAGATGTCCCCTCAAACCTCATGCAGTCATAGTGGGGAGTTCTGACGGTGGCTGGATTAGGGTGTGTGAATGTGGATTAAGGATATGATGCTGGGATTAAAGGTGTGGATAATGGAAGCCCCGCCCTCGGTATGGGTGGCACCAATCAATAGGTTTGTAGCCTGGATGGAATATAAAGGGACAGAAAGAAGGCAGGCTGTTGCTGCTGCTGCTGCTGCTGCTGCTGCTTGGCTATCTCTTGCCTGTTTTGCCGTGGACTATTTTTCCTCCATGATGTCCCTCTGCCATGCCACCCTGCCTTGGAAACAGCTAACTATGGACTGACTGGGACCTTTACAAACTGTGGGCTAAATAACCCTTTCCTCCTTTAACTTTGGTTGTCTGGTAGTCTGTCTCCGCCACAAGAAAAGGAACTAAGACAGGAGATAATCGTGTCTAGTTTTACCTGACTTTGATCACGCTTTTTAATTAAGGTGCCATTGTTCAGTCTATGGGAAACTGATGCAGGGTAGGTCAGTTGTAGTTCCACATTCTACTGCAGTTGAGTAAAGACATCGGTTCACCTCACGTTTGTGCTGTTTGTTGTACCTTTCAAAGGCCAGGAAAATTGTACTCATGATAAAATATCTTCTGGCATTGCTGCTTCCAGTTTCATCGGTCTTCTGCCTTGTTTCGGTCACCTCAAATTGCCCACCTTGCTTTCCGAGCTCAATGGATATTTTCCAGCCCACCATAGTAAGTGACCTGCCATCCTAGAACTTTTAAGAATGATTTTCTTGAGCACCCCACCTCTAGCAGCATCCAAGGTGACTGTGATGTGGATAAACCCATTAATTTCATAAAGTGAAAAGCAATTGTGTGGGAAATTGTGTCCCATAACATTTAGTAACACAAAAATGGCTTCATGAAATTGGGGCATTATAAATTTCACTGACAGCACCTGATTTTTGAATGCTATTTTATGTAGTTCCTCTTAACTCCCTTGAATATAAATTTAAGAAATTAGTTGGCTGCATTGGATTTTGAATAAAGCTTTAGCTTGCTGAAAGACTGAGCTTATAAGTGAACTAATGACGCAGTTGAGGATAGAGGACCTTGCAATTGGGCGGCTGTCTTCACTGAGTACCAGTGATTTATAGGTAGTTATTCTTCTAACTGGCTAGCAAATGTTTGTTTACATTTTATAATATAATAGTTTAAAGTTTCTTTAAACAGGATTCAAGCAGTCACAGGAAAAAATGGGTTTGTATTTACTAGTACAGAAATTTTTATTGATGGACATATTCTGATTTTAGTACAAATGAATGGATTATACTAATGGGAAAATGGTTTTACTTTGGTAAGAGACCATACCGATTTCTATAGCAAAGGATGTAGATTTACTGTAGCTTCTTCTACATGTGCTTGATTCTTTAGAACTATTCCTGGATGATATGGTTTCCAGAAAAGATACCTCTTCTGAGAGTTGTGAATGGTGGAGTGGAATCAAATCTTCAGTAACAATGCCTTTTCCCAAGAACTTTGATGAAATTCTTGACAATTTACTTCTTATTGTGGTTGAATGTGTTTCACTAAATGAAAGGAAAGTTTTAACAGTTTGCCTTTGCTGCCTTGGAGATTTATGCAGTTATCAAAGTGGTTGGAGAGCTACTGTCACTAGACATGGTGTAATTCTAGCTACTCTAGACACTGAGGCAGGAGGGTCTCAGGTTCAAGGTTAACCTGGGCAATTTAGCAAGACCTTGTCTCAAAATGAAAACAAATAAGTGAAATAAGTGAGAGTGTAATTCAGTGGTAAAGCACTTGCCTAAGATGTGTGAGGTTCTGGGTTCAATTTGTAGTGTAAGACACAAAAACAAAAAACAAAAACCCACTGTCTTTAACACAGTTCAATAAACTTCCTTAAGAATATCAATCATAGCCATAGGAAATTATTTTTTAAAGACAGGATTCATTACTAAAAATCAAAAAGTCAAAGACTATCTATAATTTTTACAGTATGCTTTATAAGAAAACACATTTATAGGTTCTTATGTTGGAAAACTGAAAGTCTTACAATAATCCAGCAAATAATATTAGGTTTTTTCCTATACTGTTAAAATGCTTATGTAAATGTTTCTGACTACACTGTGCATTGAAAAATTACTGAGATAGCCTACTTCTTCTTTTTATTGTTATTTTATTTTTTTGGATAGGGTCTCACTTTGTAGTTCAAGCTGGCCTGGAATTCATTATGTAGCCCAGCTTGGCCTTGAACTCATAGCATTCCTCCCACCTCAGCCTGTTGAGTGCCACTCCTCTTGGCTACATATGATGATGATGACGACGATGATGATGATGTTACTGTCATCATTATTATTATTTTACTGAGCTGTTTTGAAATGCTTTCCTTTAGTGAATTCAAAAGGTAAAAGAAAAAGATGAGCACAACACAGGACGCTCCACTTCTAAGTGGTTAGATTTGCTCTAGCAAGGTGATGAGTAGGAAGGAAGCTGTAGTTTTGCTCTATGAGAGGCGGACTATGGTGGTTAACTATGGTGGCTCCTACATCTGGCTTTACTTAACATCTTTGTGATCTTGGTGAATCATTTCCCTTCTCTGTGCCTCGGTTTCCTCATTTATAAGATATGAGGTTGGAGTGAATGTTCCAGGAAGATTTTCCCAGCACGGATATGTTTTAAAACTTTCTTGAAGGACAGCACGCATTCCGGAGGGTTTTGAAACATGACCTGCTAAGCCTGGCCTCATCTCTGCGGCTGTGCCTCCCTCCCTTTGGCTTATCTCTCTCTCCCCTCTCTCAAGCCCTCCCATCATGTGCAGATGCAAGCTTTTCTTGCTGTCTCTTGACTTGTCCTACTGCATTTTTGTGCTTCTTCATTCCAAGTCAGCTGAAAGCCCAAACTCCTTAAGGTAGCTTACAGAACTCCTAAAACCTGTCCCTGCTGTTCTCAGTCCTTTGAAGATGCCGGATCTTTTCTCTCCCCTATCTTTCATGCCCATGGTTTCTCATCATTCTTACTTGGCCCTCTGATCTTCTCCTTTGTAGCCAGCAAAACCTCTTCATCTTTCAAGTCTTATCTTGACAATCATTTACTCCTTCAAGTGTCCCCTCACCCTTACATGAGGTCATCTGTTTTTCTAGTTCCTTCTGCTTCTGCTGTAACACATCACGCTCAATGTAATCCATATTGTTTAATTACTGACCTTGCTGCATTACAGTGTTTGCTCCGTGAGGGTAGCATGCTGTCTGCCCTGTGGTTGGTGGTGTCCTCGTCTCTTGGCACTGGGCCTGGTGTATAGTAGACATTCAGAAAATACTTGCTGAGTGAATGCATGAAAGAAGAAAGGAACCCAAGGAAGACAGGAAAAACTCAATGCATTCTGAAAAGGAAAGCCCACAAGTGACAGTTCTGCCTTCTTCCTCTCCCTGCCACCCCATTTGTGTTATAGACAGGGACTTCCTCACCAGGACTGAGCCTCTTCAGTTATCACACAATGTCAAAGGGAATAGTGACTCTACCTTCAGGAACCTTGTACGCCCTTGGGTACAGATGGTCAAGTCATTTTTTTCTAAGTTCAAGTTCCATTTGTATGAGAAGAGATAAGGGTCCATATTTGATCTCACTATGACACTTAGATGACTTCAGAGATCTTTTTTTTTGCTAGCAAAAAGTTGCCTTTCAGTAATCTTTGCTTAGTGCTTTTCCCACCCATCTTAGTGTCAACTTCTGTGACATATGTGATAGTCAGGACTCAGAGTGACTCAGTGCTAATGTCATTATTGTTTTGAGTTGAATTTTTAGTGCTTTTTATCTTGATCTCTGCAAATGTAGGACTTTTGCTCGCTCCTGCTTGGTTTTACGATTACTACAGAAACCTTTGGTGTTCAGTGTGCTGGAGGGAGCTTAAGGAGCTGACTTTCCAGTATAATGATGATTCAGTATCATATTTGCTTCAGAAGTGTGTGAGGCTAGTTTAATTGTTACCAGTGCTTCCTTTTTTGTTTTTTCTTTCTCAGAGAGGCAAGGTTACATCGCTGCTTAGAGAGTGGGCTCTGCACCTGAGGTGATTGACCTTGATTAACTTTTTGGGGCTCTAGTTTCCTTATCAATTAAATGGGAGGTAATAATAGTATCTGTGTCTTTCAGGTTTTATTTCATTACATGGGGCACTGCATGTAAAGTGCTTAGTGTCTGTGTCTGGCACATGGTCAATACATGTTGATTGCCAGTTTTAAGTAGGTCTCTGGGACTCACAAAAGTCTTGTCTGGTTCTCATTGTTTGCATACATGGAAGCCATGAAGAACTGTAATAGTGTGAGCCTTTCTGGGCAGGAAAAAGTGGTCTAAAGTGCTGAGTGTAAAAAGCCTGGGGCTGGGAGCGCAGTGTGCACTGCAGCTCTGCTCCTTCCTAGGTGTGACGCGAGTGTGTGGCCATCAGCTCTCTAGGCCTTGGTGTTTTTCATTCTGTTGTCTTTCTAATCTGTGCGTAATTTATCTTTGTCTCTCTTTCTGTCTCATTGCATCATCTAGAGCATCCAGTATGATGTTGAAAACATGGTGGTGAGAGAGGCCATCCTGGCCTTGTTCCTGATCTCAGGGGGAAGCTGTCTGCTTCTCAGCATTGAGGGTAACATTGACTCTAGCTTTCTCCACAGTTCTTTGTCAGTCTGAGAATTTTCCCTTCTATTCCAAGTGCACTCAGGGTGTCAACGTGTCTTCATGTTGGGTTGCACCAGATGCTTTTCCTGCATCTATTGATATGATTGTGTAATATTTTTTCTTTAACCTATTTGGTTTTTTTTTTATTATTATTTTAAAGAGTATAAAACCAAGGAAAATAAAACTAATCAAAAATAAACCAGCATAAGTGATACAGGACTTCAATACCTTATGAAACCAACAATAGTTACCATAATGCCTTTTGTTGTCTTCAAAATAGCTGCAGATACTTTCAGACATAGTAAAAATCGAACAGAACAGAACAGAATAGAAACAATAAAACCAAAACAGTGAATGCAATAAAGGACTTCAAAAAAAGCCTCTAGTAAATCGAAAATGGCTACCATAATATGTCTTGTTATCTTTCATATAGCTGCTCATGTCATCAAATTTAATGTAATCAAACAAAACAAAAGAAAATAAAACCTGACCCAACAAAATAATGAAGATGATATGGTTTCCTGGCGGGGATCACTTCCTGGTGAGGCCTGGATCCCCCCACCCCTGCAGTCCCCACATGGCGCAGACTCTTGGAGAGAGGCTTGGGTGTGGCTGTCCCCACTCCGGCAGCAGCAGGTGCATGGCCAACCTATTGGTTTTTAATTGATTTTAAAAATGTTGAATTAGCCTGGCATACCAGGAATATACTCCACTTGGGCAGGGTATATAATTCGACGTGTATATTACTGAATTTGATTTGCTAATATTTTGTTGAGAATTTTTGCATCTACATTCATGAGTGGATTTCTAGTTTTAAGATGATAAAGTTTGCATCAGAACCAGCTTTGTTGTCCCTTCTAGTGAATATCCTTTTTGTTAGACTAGCAATGGTTGATGATTTCAATTTTAAATACCTCACTATGGGAGATACTGAATAAATATTTGCTAAGTTGAATGGAATTTGCTGACTTTATCTCAGGAATGTAGATGGTAAATGATACTGAATTTCAATGACACAAAAAACAATGATGGTTTTTAAAAATAGGGAAAAAGACAGATCAGGGCATAGTGGTACATGCCTGAATCCCAGCTATATGGGAAACTGAGGCAGGAGGATCACATGTTCAAGGCCAGCCAGAGATATACTGTTAGTTGTTAGTGAGGCTTCTGTGACAAAAGACCATGAACCAGGTGTTTTAAATAACAGAAATTTGTTATCATAGTTCTAGAGGCTGGGTGACCCAAATCAAAGTGTCAACAGCGTTGGTTCCTTCTGGGAACTCTGAGACAATGTGTGTTGTGCTTCTGTCCCAGGTCCTAGTCTTTTGCTGATTATCTTTGGTGAACCTTGGCTTCTATTGTGTCACCCAGTCTCTGTCTCCTTTTTCACATGGCATTCTCCATGTGTTTGTCTGGGTTCAAATTTCCCTTTTTGCATGAGTCCATCAGTCATACTGGATGAGGGATCCACAGTATGCCGGTACCACCTCACCTTAACTGATTATATCTGCAGCAATTCTGTTTCCAGATAAGGTCAAATTCTGTGGCTCTGAGGTTTATTAAGACTTCAATATGAATTTTTGAATGGCAGAATCCAGTTCATAGCAGACTGATTTTCCAGTCCTTTAAGTATGACTACCTACCTACCCTTTCTTCCATCTTCTTTTCCAATAAATGTTATGCAATATAAGTGAAGAGATAACAATTTTATGTGGAATTTTCTTTACAGAGGGAATTTTAAAGTATATAAGTGGCCAGTAGCTAGTTCTTAGCAGTTAGCCTTTTAATTTGCAGATTAGTCATCCACAGGGCTGGTCCAACATTTAATTTCATATTATTCTATTTTTACTGCCCCTGATTTTCTAGTTCCTCACTTTCCTCTTTCCCCAAGTGTACTTAGTTTGCCTCCTTTATTGAACATTTCCCATTTTATAAGCAGGTAATTCTACCACCAGATGGTGTACAAGGATTGGGAAAAGGATTGAACGACATGAGCCAGTGTGTTTGCCTGTCTACATTTCATTTCACAACAAAGATGAATAATAGCAGGCCAAAAATGAGATTCTGTGACTGGAGATTTTCCTTATTCACATACATTTTCATTTTTCTTTTTCTTTTTAAATGGAAACAGAAATCGAGGCTAGCAATGTTGAGTGATAAAAACCTTATAAAATTTGGCGAATAAACATTAATGGAGAGTACTTGATCTCAAAATAGACTTGACACCCAGTTGAGATGTGGAAACTAGGTTCTTGGGTCATTTTTCCTCAAATAGGTAGCTTTGAAGTCACAGAAAAGAAATGTTTTGATCCTGATGAAGCTGTGGAATATTAGCGCAGTCAGTCTTCAGCCTTCTTTAATTTAGCAACCTTAAATGCAGCCTGCAGCCAAAAGCAGCTCAAAAGGGCCATGTTCCCTCTCTTTGTGCTTTGAGCAGTGTATTTTTTTGTTGTTTTTATAATTCATTACCAACAGTAAAACATGTTACCTGCCTCTGCCCAGCCCAAGAAAAGTATCTGAACGTGTGACCTCACTCATGTATTTCCTGCATGATGGCGTGAGGACTGGGGAGTTGGCTGGCAGTTGACTCAGCGCTCACCTGTTTTCTGAGCACCTGTAAACCTGTGCTGCTTCTGTGGCTGGAAATGGGTGGGAAGGAGCAGTGATTCCACATAAAAGAGTATTGTAGTTCAAGTAGGCAATCCACAAGGAAGGTAAAAACTAAAAATTAAAAAATTTGGTACCACTGATTATTAAAAAGATACTCAAAGAATATACATTCAAGTAAAAAAATGGGGACCCCCTAAAACACCATCGTATAGGGGACTTGGGAAAACAGATAAATACCTGACCAGAAGATGACTGGTCAACAGGTGAGAGAAGGGAAGGAACCCTGAGTGATTGACTCATCGGCGAGCTCGGGCTGTTCTGGGGTAGACTCATGATCTAAGCACTGGAAATGAAAACACTAATGAAAATTGCCATTGAGGGGACAAGACAGCAAGTCAGCTAGAAATTGGATGGTTTGTTATTACCAAAAGAATCAGCTGTGTCCTTCTAGATACCTATGAAGTAGCCTATGAATAGTGCACTTGAAAATTGCTAACAAAGTAGATCTTAAATTATGTCACCACACACACATGCATACACACATATACATGCACATACCCACACACACGTGATTATTAAGGCAATGGCTATGTTAGCTTGATTGTGGTAATCCTTTCACAATGTGTGAATATATCAAAACATCCCATTTAGTACTATATGTATATATATATATATATATATATATATATATAATAACTTTATTTGGTAATTGATACCTCAATAGCTAGAAAAATTTGTGTTAGGAATATTAGAATTCAAGTCAAATGTTGTAAGTCCCCAAGTAAATCAAGATATATATTAAAATGTGGTTTTCTATCTGGAAGCTAGTAAATTAATAGTATCCTTTCTTATTGAACTGGTTCAAGTTGAAAAATAAAACCATATCAGATAAAAATCAAATGATAGCTCATACTGGGTAGTTTAGAACAACTGACAAACTTGTGGATTTTGTCAAACTTTTGCATTTGACATGGGGAGGAAGGAGAGAGGATGGCAACTCAGAATCCTGTTTTATGCCCCTGTCAAATAGATACTCCACCACCTCTTATTAGCTTAAAGTTCCTGGTTTATTTTTAAATCCAAGCTACTCACACATACACACACAGAACTTCAAAAATCAGAGGTTATTTGTAATTAAAATAGTGACCTCTGCTTCATTCCCAAATTTTTCTCCCAGAGGCAATTACTTTGAAGAACAACCTTTCCTTTTTTCTGTTTACCTTTGTGTTTCTAAATCCTATGCAGTGCTGGTAGTTTTCCATTCATCATTTTTTTTTTTTTTTTACATTATCTATTGACTTTCTATTATGGTAATTGACCGTTTTCTTCTCTTCTATGTCTCCCTCCCCATTCCCCATCCCCGGCACATGTACACACACACACACACACACACACACACACACTCACACACACCTCTCCTAAATTAGTTTTAAGATCCGTGAATATGATTCTTGTATAATTTTTCCTCAGAGTTTGTAATTTTCTCATTTTTCCTTCTTGCTCTGTGTATCTGTCAGTATTTTGCACTAGCAAATCTTCTCAAGACCTATCAATCCTTTCGCCAGCGATACAAAGTAATCAGGTCATCTACAGAGTCTGTTCCTCCTGCACGCAGCAGACCCTCCCTCCTCCTGCCGCACCCTCCTACCCCTAAGAGACCCCTCTTAGCCCGGTCGCTTCGGATGTCACCGTGGCTCCTTCCTGCACTCTCTCCCCGTGGGCTGAGGTTTGTCCTCTGTAGCTTCCAGAAAATTCTAGAGGTGTATTTCTTTCTGATTTTTACTTCGTGTTTTAGTCTTTGCCTGATTAAAAATATCCCATGTCTTTTAGCGCTCTCATTCACTTGACTGATCATTTGGCTGCAGGTGGACTGATATTTTCTAACGTCTATTATCGCAAGAGCAGTGAACTGTTTCCGATTTCTGATACATTGGATATTACCATTGTGTTTTCCTTACATCTTTATCTTGGTCGCTCTGAAGTTTTGTGCTGCTGCATTTTTAAAATTCATCATGCTGCATGTTCGAAGAGTCGCTCTAATCTGAAGTCCTATTTCCTTAGTCCTAGGAAAAATTCTGAATTGTGTCTTTGATGTATTCTTCTAGCCTCTCTGCTCTGTCGTTCTTGACATTTCACCTTCTGGTTTGGTCTCCTGATAATTTTATCTTTTCCTCAAACTTTCCATCCATTTTTATTTTATTTTGTTACACTTTCTTGGGGATTCCTTTAACTTTATTTTGATTGTCATACTTTTTAGCTTTCAAGAGATTTTTCTTGTCTTTTAAAAAATAGAGCCTTGTTCTGTTGGTAGAGATTCCAGCTTCTTTTAACTGTGATCATATTTTGTGTGTTTTTGTGTTTACATAGCAGTATGCCCTGTACCACACTGTGTTTTTTTTTTTTTTTTTTTTGGTACCAGGGATCTAATGCACAACCTCGCTCCTGCCTGGCAGGTACTTACGCCACTGAGCTAAATCCCCAGCCCTATTTTTTGAGTCAGGGTCTCACTATGCAGTTCAAACTGGCCTTGAACTCACTTTGTAGCCCAGGCTGGTCTTGAACTTATAACGATCCTCTTGCCTCAGCCTCCTGCGTGCTGGGATTAAAGGTGTGTGCCACCATGCCCGGCTCACACTGTGTTACTTTATCTATCAGTTTACTTTTCTTTACTTGTTCTTTCCTGTCTTTTTCTCTTGTTTACATTTAATTAAAATTTTTTTTTATTATTTAGGTTTTTTTTTTTTGAGACAGAGTCTTGCTGCATTGCCCAGGCTAACTTCAAACTTGTGATCCTCCTGTATCAGCTTCCCAAGTAGCTGGGGTTACAGGTTTGCACCACTGTGCTCAGCTTCTGCCTCTCTCTTTCTCATCAGAAATTTCTCTTAGGTGCCCGGGGACCTCTGTGCTCTGCTCGGATTTGGAAGTGGGATGCTATGACGCTCAGAGGCAGCTCTAAACCTTCCCCCAGTGGCCAGGAGGCTTGTCTGGTACCTAGGGGTCTTTACTCTGCTGCTTTGTGTCATCAGGGAAGGATCAGTCAGGCTGCTGGATGCAGAGATAGGTTGCATCTTCCAGCAAAGCTAGAGGTAGAGGTTCAGAAACACTTTTCTCTCTTGAATAAAGATGTGTAGCTTTGCTGGCTCTGAATTTGGTTTAAGATGTAGGAGAGTTGAAGAACTCTGTAAATATTTCTTCATAAGGGCCTAGCTGGTTTGCAGAGTGCTTAAGTGGAAATACGACCTGTATTAAGTAGAGAGGAATGTGTCGCATAATGACATTTCAGTTACCAGCAGCCAGCGTGTGTTACAATGGTCCCATAATGGGGCTGGGCAGATCCTGTGTTGTCTCGCAGTGCTGTAGTGCAAAGCATTCCTCACGTATGTGTGATGAAGCTGTGCTGAGGGTGTGCTCCATGCATGGCCTTTGCTATACTTCTGTATCCTTGTATAAAGTAGTTGGGAACATTGTGTGTGGGTGTGTGTGTGTGCACATTTGCATGCAGTTATGTGTTCTCACTTAGCTGTGGTCCCTGGGAATGCTCAAAGTGGCACCTGCCAGCCATTCCATAGGAAGACTTTCAGCCAGACTCCTGTTCCCAACTATCTCTTGTCATTTGCCTTCTAGGTTCCCGGTGCCCCTAAGTATCACCCATGGGCATTCTCTGTGAGAGCTGGCCGCTTTCTTTTTGGGATCCACCTTTTAAATTTGTCACTTTGCCTATTTTGCTAACTCAGTCATCTCACTTGTGTCTCCTTTTCATCTTCCAAAGCTTGGTGGAAACCTTTTTGCTCCTATCTTTTCCTCAGCCTCTTAATCTTTGGGGTATAATACATTTTTGAAAATTTTATTACTGTTAGTACTATGGCACTGTGGGAAGGGGGAGAACTAAAGGCCTGTGTTTAATTCAATACGTTTACCTTGAACTTTCTTTAGATTCCTTATCTGACACAATTATAAGCTTCCTGAGGTAGAGGACCAAGCCTTATATTTGTGTGTTTTATAATCAGGAAATACTGGTCAAGTGAATAAATGATCTCTGCTGATGGGTTTCTCTGAAATCCTGTTATCTTAGCTGGCTATTTCAGGCTCATGTTGGAATGAGCAAAAGGTTGATTGTCAGGTGGAAGGTTTGCAAACTGACACGTGAAAGAACTTAGTGTTTTTCTTCGTTGTACTTGTTTATTACATTTTTCAGCGTTAAGAAAAAGAAGTTTAAGGTTGTTTCTGTTTCAAACGAGGGATTGTCCTCTTAGCCCTTTGGTCTTTTCCCACCCCTCTTGAAGATCAGCTTTCTGACTGTTTTAACACACCCAGTGTCCCACCCAAATACTTGCTTCCATGCTTGAAAAACAGATCTCTAAATAAGGGTTCTTCCTGGTACCCAACACTGTCTAAAAGTTAAATATTAACACTAAGCAAAAAGTTACTTTTCTGTTATCATTTTCTTGCCGCCAGCCCCACATTAAACATTGGTTTGGCTTCTGACCTGGTTGTGGATGACCTCTTCTCTAAGCGCGTTGCCCTTGCAGAAGTCTTTCCCCTCCCTTCATTCAGTCCTCTTTTTGTTCCTCCTTTTGTCACAGTGGATAGCAGGACGCGCATTTATTTATACCACTACCTAGTTCAGGTCTGTGCAATCAGGTCACGTTTCTGGAAACAGTACTCACCCTGACCGTATGCAATTGCACTGGGGTGCACTGTTCTCCTCTACTCCTGTTTCATTAAAAAGAACAGAATTGGGATCCACTTTGTTTTGCAACTCAGAAATCACAGCCTGCTATTGCAAAAGCAGTGCTGTAGTTAGTGTGAAGAAAGCCTCACCTCTGGATTCCTCCTTTTCTTCATTTCATTGCCAGATTAAATAACACTGCTTTGAAACTAGAGAAGAGTATTTATAAGAGCTCCCTTTCCTAACAAGGCCGCAATGACCATTTTCGTACACACCTTACCTACTGTCTTCTGTCATTTTACATACCTAGCTGGTGTCTTATGGCTGGGAGACATTTGTCTGGTTACACAGTTTGTTACTTTTTTTAAAGTTATATTTTTAGAGTAGCTTAGGTCTGCAGCAAAATGGAACAGAAGGACAGAAACATTCCATGTACCACTGCCCCCTGCACTGTGGCCTCCATCATTTAACAGCATCCTGTGCCAGAGGGGTACATCTGTGACATCTGAGGAGCTAGCAAGCCTGCTGCGAAGCAAGTCTACCCAAAGGACTTCAAGGTCCATTTTTTGTGCTGGACAGTCTATCAGTTTGGACAAATTTACAACGACATGTGCCGCCATTTTGGTGCCATGGAGTGGTTCCACTGCCTTAACAATCCTCTGTCCTCCGCCTTTTCGTCCCCATGCCCCTCTACAACCACTGGAGGCCACAGTCCTTCTTGTTTTATATAATACTGCAGGTTCTCCTGAATTGTGTGCCATCTCTCTGAGGTATAATCTTATTTGTTGAAAGAACCTTGGCATTTACTTAGTATTAGGCCTTCAGACAGAATGCTAACTGATTTTTATTGAATTCACCAAGATTCTTTTTATTGTGCATATTTTTCTAATTACAGAACCACACACATGAATTTTGGAAAGGTCAGTCAAGTACAAAGAAGAAAATAACATTTATATTTCCACTATTCTAAAATAACCACTGTGAATAACTTAGTATATTTCCTTCACATAACTTCTTTACGAGTATAATACATTTTTGTTATAATATTACACACTTTATATATTTTTAAACATACCATAGGTATTCTTATTTAATTGAAATCATTTAACAAATATTACTTAAGACTTTAGCT
This sequence comes from Dasyprocta punctata, assembly GCA_004363535.1. NCBI lineage: Eukaryota > Metazoa > Chordata > Mammalia > Rodentia > Dasyproctidae > Dasyprocta > Dasyprocta punctata. The sequence continues at coordinate 36,875 of RJWM01011343.1, read as the reverse complement.
TTAGATTTTAAGTTATTTTCTAGTTTTATTTATTGGTTGTATGTTACTATAAAGAACTGCAATAAACATCTAGTGCTTAAATATCTATCTGCATATTAAGGCACATTTTAAGGTAGGTTTTAAGAATAGAATTACTGGGTCTTTGACACTTCCTGTCCAATTACTTTTTAGGAAAAGTAGAGTTCTGGAGAGGGCCATTGTGTTCTAAGGATGAGAGACTCAGGCTTCTCAGTAGCAGCATGTAAGGGGAAGATGGGCTTAGATTGGCAGTATAGGAATAATGGCGCCATCTTCCCAGAGAGGAAGATGAGAGGAATTGAAAGAAGGTGTGCAGGTGTGGGAGGAGCTGAGGAGGCCCCCGGGTGGCTTTATTCTCTCCACAGACAAGACAGGATAGAAGTGGGGACTGAGGGGTGTGGTGGTGATGTGGAATAACAGAAAGAATGGCAGATGACTGGAGATTCTTTACATTCAGAGGTGCCTGGGAAATGTCCAAGCACCATTGGAGATGCCACTGAGCTGGGTGGCACCAACCTGTGAAGCCCTCTATGATTTTTCTCAGGAGTGTGTGGCTATGGAAAAAAGATCAAAATGGATGGACCAGTCCAGTCCAGGCTGGGGATTTGCAGAGTCGCCATAGAGGTTGGAAAAAGAACCCAGGAGGTGAAGATCAGAGGAATAGGGTTGTTGAAGATATGTCAGAGGATCCAGGCCACTGTAGGAGAAGGACTGTCAGGTTTGTGGAATGGGAGTGTGGCAGGATTCTTGCATAGAGAGACAGACACTGAGGCTTTTTCCAGGAAGGAGAGTTTATTTGGGCTGGCACTGTCTTGGTGGATTCACATGTAAAGGCTGAGCCCTAGTGTGGCGGAGTTTTGTCTTCCATACAATTCTTGTGTCTTTGTCTGCCTTATATGGTGACACACTAGCAAAACTATGGCCAGACTGGATCCAGTCTACGTTATAGAGCTGTGCTAAAACTATACATGTGCACATAGGAACTAATTATATCAGTTGTCTTTCTTTGTACTAAGAAGGCCCCATCACAGTTTCTGGGGAGAGGCCTGGCCTCATTCCCTGGAGAGGGTCCTGCCACAGGAAGAGAGGAAGGTGGTCTTTGTCTTTGCTATATTCATGAATCAGTTCCTGAAATGCCAGGTTGTCCCGAGAAGGTGGTGTTCATGGGGTGATAGTCTTGGGACCGGGACAGGCTCCTGGATCCCTCTTTTCTTGGATGCTGATGCATTTGATAAGCAGGAATATTTGCAAACATTAAGAAGTAAAAGTGCTATTGGAGCCTACACAGTACATATTCAGCTGGAAAGAAGATGCTAACTCTGGTTCTGTTTTTTTCTGTTTTTTGTTTTGTTTTGTTTTTGGTACCAGAGATCGAATTTAGGACCCTGTGCTCACCAGGCAGATGCTCTTCTGCTCAGCTGTATCCCCGATCCTACCTCTGGTTCAGTACTAGTCTGCTTTGTGCTTTGCATGGAGGCTTAACAGTGCCTCTCTGGACGAGCTTTAGAAACACAACAAGGAAACACCCAGTATAGTTCCAGTTTCAGGTCAAAGTGAGAACTGAGAGATCTTCCCAGTGAGGCTGGGGATTGCTCTCGTAGATACTGTGAAGACAAAGAATGTTTGAGTCACCTGATATCTTTAGATTGGAGGAGTCACCTGCGACAACCAGACTCCTCAAAACGATGGCTGGTAGAAATGGCTCCCCTTGGGCTGCGAATGAGAGGTGTGATGGAGCCTGGCACCCACCGGAGGCAAACATTGGATCAACCCATCTGTGCACCTACGGTTAGCTTTTGTGGGACAATCATCCTCTTGCTTCCTTTTTCCCAGCTATGTTATTGCAGGAGAATGTTGGGGTGTTGTTTTCTGAATTCAGGTGGAGTTTATTTTTGACATTAACTTGAATTCAAGTTGACTCTGCAAATATTGAAAAAAACCCTCCCATTTGCTTTTTTTTTGTCCTACTCTTAAACTAATGCTAATCAAAAACAGTGTTTGATTAACCTCTTGAAACATATTAGTCAAATGTGCCCTGAATGACTAAACTGATAAATTGGATACAGTTAATTGCTAGAGGTGATGAACTTGTGAATTGCTGTATTTCACTCTGCCAGTTTGCTCGAGCTACACCAGGAAGTCTGGAGAGAGAACGGGTCCCCTAGCCAAGCTCAGTTCTTATAGAGCACAATTTGGGAGGACTAGATCTTTCCAACCATGTCCTAGGCAATGCAGTCATTGGATAACTTTCAATGGTTTTGTTGCTTCTTTTGAATGTGGAACACATTTTTGTGTTTTACACAGACTTATGATGTATCAGGTCCTGAGTTCATGGCTAGGGTGAAAATTGCTGTTTGTTTGTTACTCTCCATTACCAACCCATGTTAACACAAGCATTTGATCCTGAGATATGTTTGTAACATAGAAGAAGTAGAAAGGAAGCTGTCATTAACCTTAGCAAAAGTTCTTGTCTCTCAAAAGAACTTGGAGCATCAGTCTGGGTTTAAAGTAATGTTTAGCCTATGGAGAATCCCAGAGGACACTCAACAATGGTAATTATGAGATCTAAATATAGAACCAATGGGTAAGTCACCTGTCGGTGGGAAGCACATGGTACAGGAAAACTGTTTATGTCATGGTGGCCAGAAGCAGAGAGAGAGAGAGAGAGAGAGAGAGAGAGAGAGAACAAAAGACAGACAGACTGACTGAGAGCCCCTTGGGTCCCAGTGTACCCCTCTAGGCACACTCCAAGGGACCTCCTTCTACCTGCTAGGCCTCACCTCCTAAAGATTCTTCCCCCTCCCAATGGTGCCATAGCTGTGGACCAAGCATTCAACACATACGCTTTTGGGAGAACGTTTAAGATTCAAACCATAAAAACAAATAAAGGAGAAAATATAAAACCTGGATTATTTCTTCTGGAAGAAAAAGGCTAAGGGAAACTTTGAAGACTATCTTTGAATATGTGAAAAATAGTGATATACAGTATCCCAAGGGTGGTGAAATTGTCTCTTTATATATGCCCTGTGGATAAAAATCAATAAAAATTGATTTAAATTTTACCAAAAGAGATTTAGGTTAGATGGGAATGAAAAAATATTTCTTGCAGGCAGTGAAAGTGAACACCTAGTAAATGTGTGGACTTCATTTCTCTAGTAAGAATCTGAACGCTCACAAGTTGATGGATTCATTTGTTTTATCCAAGCTGAGCCTTAATCTCAAGATTGAGGGTTTTGATCTTATAACCATTCAATTTTAGAATGATAGTTATCTTCATGGCATCTCTTCTTGGAAGCAAAAATATCCTTCTCAATATGATTCCTAGGAAATAGTGACTGTGTTCCATTACTGAATTATTTATTCCCATGCCATTAGGGAAATGGGTATTTAAGCAAATGCTGTGCTGTAAGTGGATAGCTAAAATTCCACACTGAGGGTGATTTTTCTTAAAGCTGTTGAATAACCGGGGCTTTTAAATTTGGTTTCTCATCACCTATGATGTCTTGGTTCTCAGATCCTTGCCCTAACAGATAGTTCCTTTCTAAGATGAAAGTTTAGCTATTAAGAAGACTTCACACTCTAGTTGGTAGGAGGAGAGCTCTGCATGAAGAGGTTTGTTTCATCTGGCTCTGAAATATTGCCAAGTAGTGAGTTGTCATGGCTCTTAATGACATTCACAGCTAAACCTCTTCAACAAAGAGCTGAATATTATGTTTGTAAAAAGTTGTTCAAGTACTTATTTTTCATTTTCAATGTATATTTTTTCTTCATGCCACAATTATCTGTAACAATGCATTTTCTTTTTCAAGACCCAAACACTCAACAAAATAAATGATGAGCTTAAGACTTGACCTTCTAATACTATGGGTTAAGGCAATGTCTCATAAAATAAACATCAGGCCATTGGATAATTTCTGAAAATAAAATCTACCTTGCTTTCATGGAACCAAAGTAAATTTCTTGATGTGATAGTGTCTTCTACTCATTGAAACTTTTGAAATTTATTTAAATCTGAATCTTTGTTTCAAAGATAATTTGAAACTTATTTGAAAATAAAATCAGGCTCATTCCTAGTGTAGTCACCTTACCTCCTAAATTGTTAAACATCTGCATTGCTAAAGACAGGTGTAATTAGAGATGGCTGATTTCGCAGTTCTCAGCCAAGCAGCCCACCGTGAGAATCAGTGAAGAGCTTGCCTTTGAGACAGCTTAGGACCCTTTCTTGCTTTTTCCCTCTTGCCCCTTGCTATATTCTCACTTTCATTCCTTTTTTTTCATTTCTGCATTCATTTGATTTCTGTAGTTGTGATATGAAAGTAGGGTGTATTTTTTTTTTTTTTTTGTACCAGGGATTCAACCCAATGCTTTCACATGGAGCTATATCTCTACTCCCCTTAAAAAAATTTAAAAAAAAATTTTTTTGAGACATATTCTCATTCAATTGCCCAGAGTGGGCTTGAATTTTTGTGTGTTTCCTACCTCAGCCTCCCAGAGCACTAGGATTTCACGCATGGTCCATCAAGCCCAGCTTAAGTATAATTTGTAAAGCAAATTCTTCTACTATTCTTGACTTAAATTTTTTTTTACCCAAGGATAAAGAATTTGATCTTTTCTTCAGTGTGCTATTTCTTTGATATATTTTTATCTCTTAATGGGTTTACAACTCTTAAAAGGAATTCAAACTGAAAAAGTATCTTCCTCCTCTAGTAAAAGTAAGATACATTTGTGATGTACACATTTCTTTTTTCCCCCCTCTCTTGTGGATTAAATATAATTTATCAGATGAAATGGTTCTCATGCTGAGAAGTATTTTCTCATCTGATCAGACTTTATATTTCTGTGTAAACCCAGACACTGAACTTCTATGTCTATACAGAATGATTGATTGCCCACGTGTTTTTTTTCCCTGTCCTTTATTTGTTCTAGATACAATTCATATTGCTCTTCAGTCGACAAGGGAAATTGCGGCTGCAGAAATGGTACACCACTCTCCCCGACAAAGAAAGAAAAAAGATCACCAGGGAAATTATTCAGATTATTCTTTCTCGTGGCTACAGGACAAGCAGTTTTATTGACTGGAAGGAGCTAAAACTTGTTTATAAAAGGTGTGAGTAACTTTATGAGAAAGGAATTTGTCCGTATTGCTTTGGTTTGTTCTAATTCCACCCCTTTTAGATTACAATATCAATTGCATCCATTCCTACGATTTTTGAAGCCTGGGGCCTAAGATTTGTAGCAGCAGAGGAAGTGGTGAAGAACTCTTATTTACTGAAATGACTTCGGGGTGTTAGAATGGATTCTAAATATGTAAGCTATATTTGGATAATGCATACATGAATTTGAGAAATATTTTATGAGCACTTAATACATTCCTGGCATTGCCTTCGTGTCTGAGGCTACAGCAGTGAACCAGACACGCAGCATTCCTGCTGTGGGTAGTGTTTCCTTGTTAAGTAAACAGATAAAATCTTTTCAGTTAGTAACAAATGCTATGGAAAAATGCAGGATAGTGGATGGAAACATGGGGACTTTGTTCACTGGGTGACTTTTATTGTACTTATTCATCTTTGTGGATGGTAAACTGAGGACCCAGCGTTCAGGTGATTAGTCCCCAGTCACAGTAACCGAGTGATAATTAGCGCAGTCAGGACTCAAGTCCAGATCTTTCTGGCTTTAAAGCCTAAATACTGTGTTTATTGTACCTGCTTGACATGGCAAGACTATACTAGGAAGTTTATAAATAAGAAAATTGAGAGCTGAGAGATTTGCCCAGAATGACCCAGGTAACTGATGCTTCAGCTGGGACCAGACTGTGGCCAGTCTGATCCTGCATCCATTGTCATACAGCAGCTTCCAGGAAGAAAAGACACAGCAGAAATGTCCTTGCAAAGGATTTTCTTAAAGCCCCATGGGAAAAACAGAGATACACTCTGCAGCTGATATTAATGGGGTAAACCCCCAGCAGGCACTCGGGCAAGCTTCCTCTGTGGGGCCCAGTTTTAGCGCTTGATCCATTGAGGGTGCAAGGCACATTAGAATGGGGAACTATGCAGAGTGAGAAGGTGGGAAGCACTAGCTCCTGAGAGCCTCATTCAGAGGCTTGGATTTCACAAAGGCCAATCATAAGCTGGAAAGAGGCATAAACAAACTTGATTACCATGGGCCAGCGAATACCGTCTCCCTGATTGTAGCTTTTCAAGGTAAAATTTTGTAGAAGGCATTGCACGTAATCAACACAAATGACTCATGCACCACAATATTTTTATATATTCTGTTTTATATTTGGGGAGGATATTTGATGTGCTGAGTAATGATTTCACTCTTGGATGGGGAGAGTCTATGAAGGAAAGGAGGTGACTTCGCATATTCGTTGGGGAAACCCATCTGGAGGTTGTTTAATGTCTCATCCTATTTGCTTTCTTTATGTTTTTCTTTTCAAGGTATGCTAGTTTATATTTTTGCTGTGCAGTAGAAAATCAAGACAATGAGCTCTTGACACTAGAGATTGTGCATCGTTATGTGGAGTTGCTGGACAAATACTTTGGAAATGTAAGTGTTCTTCTGGTCTATGAGGATCAGCCAGTCTTCATCTCAATTCTTCAGTTCTATCTCTCAGTTCCTTCTCTCTCTGAGTCTAAAATACAAACTGCATTTGTACCAGTGACTACGCTTGTCTATCTTGGATGAGAATATGGGCTCTTCTCCCAGTGGTAGTTCTTAGCAAAGACTCACTGGAGACCTTATTTCAGTGAGCCCGAATTTGATTGTGAAGGATTTCTTGATTATTCTTTCTCTTACTCTTCATTGATTTTTGTCATCTCTTTTTTTATTTTGGATTTCTATCTCTTCTCTATCTTTTTTCCTAAGCTACAAATCTTCTTTAATATTATTAATATGTAAGAAAAAATAACCAACAAAATCCCCAAATCATATCCCCTCCTGTTGCTTTTTTTTTTTGCATGAGCTTCCAGGTTATACTATACCTAGTATATTACAGCTGCCCCAGTCTTCAGAAATGGATTCCATCTTTGCTGCTCCAAGGAGATCACATTACCACTGAGGCCTCCCCGCTGGTCCACACCACTGACATTTCTCACATATTCCCCTCTCAGCAACGCTGCATTGTTGCTCATTATAGTGCTTTCCTTAAATTCTCTTGTCTTTGTTTTATTGTGGCACTGGTCACTGCAGGCTCCCGTCCTATGAATCTGCAGGCTGCTCCTTTAAACTCCCTTTCTCCTCTGATTTTTTTCAATGTCTTACTTCTCTTCTCCACCGGGTGTGATCACTGACTCTTTCTTCTGGAAACCCTTTGCCAGATGGCTCTCCTCCTCACTGGTGATGGTCTTCACTGAGCTTCCCATGGTCCAGAGCCAGACTCATCTTTTGAAAATTTAATCTATCTTGGTCAAATTTACTTTATTGACAGGATCCTCCTGTGCAAAAGGACACAGTTTCTTTTGTCTTTCTCTTTCCGTTGCTAGAATCTGCCTTTGTCTATTCAAATTAGACTAAAATTCATCTTCTTTCTACTGTCAATAGTATGGATTTACAAGTATGGGATTTCAGTTTTGCATTTCTTTTAACTTTTGTGTTTGGCCCTTTCTGCCCACGGATTCTTCTTTGTTTCATTTCTTGGCTTGTTAGTTTCCATCTCTCTGACAAAGCACAGGTCTAGCTGTGGCATTCCTTCACAGTCAACTTTTGATCACCTGTCATGAATAAAATTCCAATCTCCTAGGTGGGATTCAAGCTTTCAAAACCCTGGTCCCAGACCATGCCTCCAGCCTTGTTTCCCCCTTGCTAGAGTATCGGGGACCCGACCTAGATCCCCAATCTTCCGAACGAGTGTACGGCGAGGGCTTAAATAAATGAGACAAGTGGTATGATTTTAGGGCTCCAGGAGGATCAAAGCCCCTGCAGAGTTCTTAACTCTGCAGCTATCATGAGGGCTAAGACAAAAGAGTTTCTCTGGATCACCCATATATATTTTCAAATAGACAAAGAGAGGGGATACTGAGGGAGGTGCTGAGGGTGGTGTCGGAACTGAGCAGGACTTGGGAGTTACTTTAAGGACATCTCCAAGGAGGAAGGAATGTCAGGAATGGAGAACTATGTTATCTCTAAAATGGCCTTTGTGATGGGACTGTGATGCCCTGCAGAGTAAGAATCTTACAGGGCAGTCTCTATTAACATAATTGATTATGGAGCCAATATGTCCTCAGCTGTGACCTTTTTTACCTTGCTTTTTGAGGTATCACTGACCTCATTGGCCACTACAGGCCTCGATCAGGACCAGTGATTCATAGAATTTCCTTACTATGAATCAGCTCCCATCGCCAGGCAAGGGGCCTAGGCCTAGGACAGACTCACAGATAAATAAAATGCCAATTAGTAAATTTTAAATCCTGCTCAGAACTGCTTCGTAGCGGTCTCCAACACTAGAGCTCTACGGCCAGTGCTGCAGGACTTGGGTCAGTGAGTAGCAACCCTAACTGACACAGAGCTGCCTGGCCCTCACGGTGTGAGTCTCTGAGATCGTGACCTACAACCTACTTGTTATTTTCCCTACCACTTACAACTTGTTTGGGGCCAGATTTTAGCAGATACTCTAGAAACATTTAATCCATTTCACCATTTCAAGAAATGAGTCCTTGGATTTGGAAAACAGTTTTCCTCTCAGGAATATCCTCTGCCCAATTTCCTTTTTCACTGAAGAATTTTTTTTTTAATTAAGCAAATTTGCTTTTCAAGTGAAATTTTATCAAATGTTAGGAGAATTCGCTTTCAGAAGAGTTTTTTTTGGTATGTTCTCATAATGGAAGGAATAGATTTAGAAATTGGGTTGTGGTTTTATCTGATTTGTTTCAACAGTTTTTGTAAGGATGAACACTGGAAGGATTTATAAAAGAATTTTCTCTCCTCCCTTTTGCCTTTTTTTCCTTGTAAATAAGACCTAAAATGCTGCTGCTGGGATTTCAGTTGTTGGTCAATATATAAAAGTGATGAGACAGCTTTTCTTTCTTTGTCCTCCTTCACCAAGTATTTTTAAAAAATAAATTTGCAAATATATATTTTCACATGTAATATTATTTAATTGAATACTTTCTTTCATTTCAGTGAATTCTGACATTTTGGTACTTTTCTTTGAAATAAACTGCAGATATAGCCTTTTGCAAGGGGATGAGGGGTTTTGTGAAGCCCAAGTGTCCCCATAACTTGCCTTTTCCTCCTCATTTCTAAATGCTAGTTTGGCCTGTTCTGTTTTCCTGTATTTAAAAAAACAAAAACAAAAGTAATTTAAAAAAATGATGAAAACAGGAATTAAGGCTGAATTTTGATTTCAATGTTTCTAACCAAAATTCAACCATGCATCTCGGGGTACTTTACTTCTTGAGAAGATTTGAATAACCTTCACCTGTATGAAAGCCCAAAGTATAAGGAGACTCCGAATGAACTCCTACTTCTCTAACATGACTTTTCCATCCTATTCTGGTGTACTTTTAGTATCTTGTCTTTGACATGAGCCATAATTTAATTTGCTAAAAAAATGCAATGAATCTTTCATTAAGCTAAGAGCAGCTAAGAGCACTTCAAGGCTCTGTGCCCCGTAGGTATTCAATTCTTATTAATTAAAGGTGATGAGTGAAGGCTGCCAGTGTGAGTCTCACTGACATCATCTCAGGAATATATTTCCCTTTGGTTTTTTTTCCTCTTGTGCTAATACCAAAGGTTTCCTTGAAGTCCTCCCTTATATTATACCAGGGAAAATTTTGTCCTGAGCTTTTCCTCTAACTCGGAAAAATATTATCTTTTGAAGACAGATCAATCAAAATCTCTGGTTACTAATTGGTTATGTATTTTTTTTTTTAGCACTTTTCAATTCCAAAGTGATTTATAAGGATTAACTAGTTAATCTTTCTGTCTTCAGTAAGTAGCATTAACCCCAGTTTATAGAGGCTAAGAAGAGATACCTTAGAGTCTCACAGTAGATAAGGGTCTGTTTGAGGATTTAGACACCTGTCATATTTTCCATTACAGATGATGTGTAGTGTGAATTTTTAGTGATGTGTGTGGATGTTGCTGTCCCAGGGAGTTTTCAGATTTGATGGAGGCGGCTTTTCCCCCGTAAGGGAAGGGACACTGTGAAGGCTGCCGGATCCTGCTGTCAGTCTGCCCACTAAACAGACCTGCGACTTGTGACCTTTCTTCTTCCAGATGAGAAAAATGACACTCAAAAAAGGTTAATAGAAAGAAATATTTGCTTCGCTAACCTCATGGGGCTGATATGTGGGTCAAGGAGAGAGTAAATAGCAAGATGTTATGAACTGCTCCTTGCTGTATACTTGTGTGTTGCATAAAAGTTCTTTTTGCTTTATATACAGCTTTATAGTGTTTATGTAATTTCTTATTATCTGATACATTTCCCACATGTGGTTTGAAACTTTCATATTTGGAATAGAATTCAGTTAAGGGCAGATGCTTCTTAGACTTTATCCAAAAGGATTCAGTTGATGAAATGCCAGAAATAATCTCATTGCAGCATATATTCTGCTATCCAAGAAGATCTCAGGCCACATTGTGGTGGAACACAAGGCTAGGTCCTTTGTAAACTTTATTCCAGATTCTAGATACATGGGAAAATATGAGTGAAAGGGTCCATGTGTTTATGAACATGGTGCACGGAGGAGGAAGCCACCAGTATTTGCATTATTAGATGGAGTAGGGTCTCTTAAACATCAAGGGCAAAGTTCTTATTTCCTGGGAAAGGACCTTAAGGTAGAATTTAGAAGGATTTGAATAATTAAACAGTAGCTAAAGAAACCTGAATTTTGCCTGGGATATTATCTCTTTTTATTCTTAGTTGGAGTTAGACTCAGTGAGTAGTCATAGAGTAACACATTAGAGCTGTTGTAAATGAAATATTTGCTCATTCATATCAATCCCAACAATGCCACTGGATCTTGTGCCTTTATTTCTCTTAACAATCTAAGATAGTAACTATATAACATGTGTGCATGTGTGTTTTTGATTGTGAACACTACCTTACCTTATTCTTATTCCTTGAAACTAGTTGTAGTAAGTTAATTGCCCCATGGCTGCTGGAAGATTCTACAGACCTGGGAATGGGGTTCTGCTCTCAAGAGTGTAAAACCTTTCCTAGAGCTTGCATTGGTATCTGTCAGGCCCACTCTGCAGGACTCTGATTGCTGGTTTGTCCTAATGAGGTGTCTGTCAGTCTTGGATTCCTGGTCCATGCCCATCTTGAGTTCAGAGAGTCTTCTGCTCTCACTCCTGACCTCGGCCTCTCCTGATCTTTGGTCACTGCTTGCTTCTACCTTTTTATTTTCATGTGCCTGGATGTCTAATCTGCAATTCCTTTTTACTTAGTTGTACTATTTAAAACTTCAAAATAGTGTACATTTTTCATGTCCTTCTAGGTGTATATAGTTTTTAAAACTTAAATCAATGCAACTACATTCTGCAACTTTCTTTTTTTTTTCTCACAAGTCTATTTTGAAACTTTTTCTACATCTGTGTATATAAATTTTCATTCTTCCCAAATTTTTCATAGAATTCCCATGCCATTTTGGCAGTATGCAAACTTCATTTAAACAATTCTATAGCCTGGGTGACTTAAACCCTGTCTCAAATGAAAAATAACAAAAGAGTTGAGGATGTAGCTCAGTGCAAAGGATCTGGATTCAATCCCCAGTACCCTAGCTCCCCCAAAAAATATTTCCTAGAGATGGACTCTGGCTTGTCTCCAATTATTATTATAAATGATACTTCTATAATTTTTGTTATTTATACACTGCATGTTATTGTGCATTAACTTGAGTATATCATGAAAATAAATTCCTTGTGGCATGAGTCAAAAATTTACATTTAAAACTGATAAATACAATGTAACCCTCCAAAGTATTCTACAAAATTTATGAATTTCACTAATAGTGAGTGTGAATACATATTTGTGCATACCATCACCAGGCATGGACATTACCTTTTAATTTTCAGATAAACACTTTTCAGATTTCCATTTTCAGATTTTCATTTCTCTGACTAATGAAGGTGCACATTTTATTAGGTGTGCATTGGCCACTTTCCTTTCATCCCTTGTCTGTGGATCATTGTCTGATAGCCTTTATTTGTTTTTTCTATTAGAGTTTATCTTAGAGATTTGAAAGAATTCTTTCATATCATAGGTATTAGCTCCTTCCCCTCCATGTACCCTTCTATACATTCCAACCATTTTCCCCAGTCTGTTGCTGTGATTTTAACTTTGTTTGTAGTGGTACATGGCCCACACTGTGTTCCAGTCTCTCCAAATGTTTGTGTGGAAAGCTTTGTTCCTAATATTCAAAGTTGTGGAGCGAGAGATAAAAGGAAGAGTTCGCAAGCTGAGGACATACCTTTTTATTATGCCATTTATCTCTGAGAGTTGTTCTCAAGAAGAAAACCTAATGGGCTGGGAAGTCCTAGTTTATTACATCATATTCTAGTGAACAGAATTTTCTAAGTTTTAAAATCAGTCCTGTATGTATGTATGTATGTATATAGAAGTACTTATGAAGGAGGAGAGATAACTGTAGCTATGTATCTCTATTTGTTTATCTACCTGCATACCTATTTATCTGCTTATTGTTGATTTAATGCGGTTTTATAGTGACTGAAAAGACTGTAGCCTTTACATTGGAGTCAGATGAGCTTTTTGAGCTGGCCGTTTATTACAGTGATATTGCTTTCATTTGTCCACATGCTTCTAGATTCAATTGGATCTGTCAGCATAAACCATGTTCCATGCTGTGGAGTCTGCAATTTATTGACCTAAGTCCTAAATATATGGAGCAATTTGCTAAAATACTGACACCAATTTTATATAAAGTTATAGCGTTCAGTAGGATCAAAGAATTATCTGGAAGACTCTCAATCCCCAGCAGAAGAGAAGTGAAGGCCGTGTGGTGGTGGATGCATTCACTTGTTATTACACCCTTCCATCTGCTGCCACCAGGGATACAAAGGTGACTATGACAGAGTCTTTGCTGTGAGCTCAGAATTCAGGGAGTGCTTAGGGATCCATTTAGTGCACACCAGAGCGCAGACGGGAGAACCTAGAGGGAATGATATGAAATCCAAATGAGGCAGAGGGGATTTGGAGGAGGATCACTGTGTCCAGTGACTTTTGAGTTTGGCTTGAAATGTGAACTTGGTTTTGCCAGTGTGTAAATAAAGGAAAGGGCATTTAGGGAAACATCCCAGGAATTGCTGGAATGTGCCAAGGTGAAGACCTAAACAGCAAGTTCCTGGCATGTGGCTGTAGCATGAGATGAATACTAGCACAGAGAAGCAGAGACCAGCACCTGGCCCAAGGTTGTTGAAATTCCTATATAGCATGCTGAGGAATTAGACTTTTTCATGAATGTATAACCTCACACAGGAGAGGAACAAGGTCAGCAGTTTAGCCAAGTGTGTGACTTGACGCCTTCATGCTGGCACAGACTGTGCTAGAGGTCGGCCCAGTGGCCCCGGTAAAAGGTACTGCAGGCCTTAGCAGCTGTCAACCAGAGAGAAGGGAAAGGGCTCGAGATTTATTTAGGTGGTGGAATTAGTAGGACTTAGTGGCCAAATCTAGAAGACAAGACCAGGGGAGGGAGAAAATAAGATGAGCTCTGGAATGAAGTAAATTGGGCAACTAGAAAGAGTTTGTAGCTGCAAAGCAAAATAAATATGGAAGGAAAAAATATCAGCTTGAGATCTGTTTGGTACATAAGTGATATGAACCGCGAAGTATTCAGGTAGAGATGTCAACAGGGGAAGACAGTGGACTCATGCCCAGGTGGAGGGCGATGTAGACATCTAAGTTTTTTGAGCCCTTTCATGCCACATGCAGTTGTGAGAGCCAATGAGATGGTCCAGGCGAATATGTATATTGCAGAGAAGATGCTGTGATGAGGGACACCAGTATTTAAGGAGACGATCACGGCCAGGATGTGGCAGAGAGGAGATCTGTTCTGCTGACTGATTTGTCCCTGCACTCCATAAGTCTCCTTAAAAGAAGGGTGTGAGAGCAGGGGAGGAGAAGCATCCGAAGAGCCTCAGGAGGGAATCATCAGAGGGGGAGGAGAAGAAGAGGCATTAAATGCTACTGCTACAGCCGGGGAACAAGGGAGAAGAGATTTTCAAGAAACAGACCTGTGGCTAGTATCAAAGGTTGCCGCGAGGTGATATGGTGGGGGCTGGAGATTTTCAGTGAGCCAACTCCAAGACAGCAGCTTCATTCAGGTGGGCAGGCTGGGTACGGAAGCAAATGGAAAGTCAGGTGTTGGCGAGCTGCTGAGGCATAAGAGGGAGGAAGACCGCACGGGTAGCGTCCAAAGTGCTCTCTGATTGAGCACCAGAAGTGAGCCTTGTCTGGAATTTGTGAGTGTGTAACTTTGTCAGGTGATATCCTGCCACACCACCCTGTATCGGGCTGTGACTGAAGCAGTGACCTGTGACGGGTTCTCGACCACAGACCAAGGTGTCAGCATCATGTGGGAATCTGTTAGAGGTGTGGACCCCTGGGTCTGACTCTTTAGATACCTGGGGACAGAGATCACAGTGCATGTTTTAAGGAGTCTGCTGATGACACTCTAAAAGTTTGAGAACCACTGGCCAGTGGTGTCATTTTGAGAAAAAATAGCAAAGTTGAGCTGATTTGCCTCTGAAGAGTGAACTTCTGAATGAATTTGAAAGTGAAGACAGGAATTCCAGACCAGAGGGAAGAGGTGCCCACAATGCGGCTGGGGCCAGCGTTCGCCTGTGCAGATGGACACGGGACCCAGCTGCCTTGTTCCCCTGTGGCGCTGCAGATATCTTCTTGCAATATAAAACATTATTACCTAAGGACTTGCTCTGATTTAGTAGAATGTGATTTTACTTGATTGGATTCTCTAGTTTTATTTTTCTGTTCTGAAAATCATTTCTGATATTGTTATGGTTTAGATCTAAACTTTACCCCCATCATGTGTTCAGAGGTAGAGCTTTGGGAAGGTAGTTGGATCATGGGATGCTATACTCAACAGTGAATTAACCCATTGAGAGTTCACTGCTCAATGTGCTGTTAAGAGTTAGGGCCTGACTGAAGGAGATAGGTTATTGGGGACCTGAGCGGGAAGCTATATTTTTGCCCCGGACTCTTTCTCCCTCTCTGCTTCCTGGCTGTCATGCGTGGAACAGCTTTGCTCTTCAAACACTCCATTTCTGCTGTGGAGCCAGCCAACCATGAACTGAACCCCCTGAAACCATGAGCTAAAATAAATCTCCCCTCTTTTAAATCATGAATATTGCATATTTTAGCCCATCCATGGGAAAGTGACTGATGTAGTTATTTTTAGCACTAATATGTTCCATGGGTGCACCTGTTGAATAAGATGGAAACATTGGTGAATGTTTTTGTTAAGACTCCTGCAAGTTTATCAAAACATTTGTTTTTATCCTACCAGGTCTGCGAGCTGGATATTATCTTTAATTTTGAAAAGGCATATTTTATTCTTGATGAATTTATAATAGGTGGAGAAGTTCAGGAAACATCTAAGAAAACTGCTGTTAAAGCCATTGAAGAATCTGACATGTTACAGGAGGTCAGTATAAATTTCTGTACCCTGGAAAAGATGATGATGATGATGATGATGATGATAACAAGTATATTAACCAACACTCAGTATTTTGTGCTAGATATATATTCTAAGCAATTTACATGTACCAGCTTATTTAATTCTTTCAGCAACTCTAAGAAGTAGGTACTACTGTTACCCCATTTTACAGATAAGCAAACTGAGACATAAAGAGGTTAAATGACCTACTCAATTGGAGTTGGTGGTGTAGGACAGAGATTTGAACCCAAGTAGTTGGGCTCCTAAGTGTTTTCTCATCTTGTTTGACTGAGCTTTTAATGTGAAGCTACCTCACTGTCAAAAATGTATCAAATGCTTAGTTCTAGTTTTTGCAAGAGTAATTTTATGAGCTGCATAAAAGGACTGTCATTAAAGTATCTGTGCTGCCCTGGGAAAGTAGAATAGCAACACATAGTTATTTCATTTGCTGGGAATATTAGAGCTTTTTTATTGAAGATAGCATTTATCATTTTAATTAAAATTTCTTACACCTCCTGGGAAGGCTGTGTGTGCTCCTGTTTGCATCAGTAAATCGGGAACACTATGACTTACTTACAGAGGTATAAATGGCTCTGAATCATCCTTTTGGTACTGCTCCTGACTCTGTGAGTTGACCATAAAATGTCATGGGACTTTTCTTTTAGGAGCAGCCTTAGATTTGCATTATACCTAATAGGGGAACTTAACCTGCAGTAGTTCCCTATGTCTTCCCCAGCTCAGGTGTGTGTCTAGGACTCTGGGTTCTGTCCCAGCTCTGCCACCACTGGGTGCTTCTCCAACAACATCAGTGAGTCTTTTCACCTTCCTGTTTCATAACAGCAAGTCAAGAGAAGGCAGAGTGTTATAAAGTACCTTTTTAAAGAACTTGGTGCTAAAGTCATTCCTCCTGCTGTTCGGAAATGAAAAACTAAATTAATGAAACAATATTGGGCATGATTTCCCAGCAACTGTTTTGGGACCTCTTTGAGCTGATCATTTTCTCCTTCCCCTACAGGAAGTCAGACCTCAAGTGAGTGAACAGGAAAACAGACATCTATTTGAGTGGGACCTCATAAGCAGCTCTAGGGGCCTATCAGAAGGCCAATACATTCATTACTAGAGGTGTTTTCCCTCAAAAATGCATTTGAACTCTGATATTTACCTGGCTCTCTCTAAATGCTATAGGAAGGAGATTTTATAAGGCACCAGAGAAATCAATGGTTTGGAAATTCCACACAACAGTGTTTCTTAAAATGTGTTGGCAGTTGAAATTATTATAATGCTATCCTCAGGTCCTTACCGTGGAATCTCCTTGTAAGAGGAAACAGGCTTTTCACAGGGTCTTTGGTGCTCCAGTAGTTCAAGCTTCCTGCTTTGGGGTCAAGGCACCCCTGGCTTATGTTAAAATCTACCCCTACCCCGCACTGGGGAATATAGCATGTTAAAGAGCTTGCAATGAATCTAGTTTCTAGTTCTATTGAAATCTGGGGCACAGGTGTTTCATAGGAGAGTTCTTTTGCTGTTCAGCACAATTGAGGGTTCACATTTCTGGGGACTGAGCAGGGAATGTTATGGCTGCCCTTAAATTGCTCTTGTTGAATTAACAGCATCTCCCAAATAGAGAATGTGTTACAGTTTTCCTTTTGGGCCCTGGTACCTACTTCAGTGAATTCAGAGAATGTTGTGGGGAGCATGGTGAAAAACTGAATGCATATGTAGTCTGCTTGAGAAAGCTTAAAGTCAGTAGAGAAAATGAGATAAGAGCATAAAGGAAAAAACGATTGCTGCTCTGTTTATTTTCTGTTCTTTGGACCGAAGCACATGCGTTTAGTGCCTGTAGGTTAAGGAATGACATTGCTTTCACTTTTCAAGCAACTATGGACTTTGAAGTAGCCCCTGAACCCTTCCTTAGTCTCCACTTGATAAAAGTTTCATGGGGAAAAAAGAAAGAAAAAGCTGACTTCACATATTTAGTGTGAAGAAACATAGTCTCAAATCTTCAGAGGCTCACGGTGTGTTCTGAGTGTAGTAGAGCTAGATGTTGATAGTGGGGAGAAATGGTTTAATTGGTTGGGGATGACTTACTTGGGAGGGAAGATCAGTAGTGTGAAAGATGACAGTTGGAAAAAGAAATTGCAGAAGAGTACCACAGAGGTTGCAATTCCTAGAATAACCAGTGGGGGCAGCCACTAGCAAATATTTTACACTATAAGCATGTGAAGGGATGATCAAGCGGTGCCTCAGCAGCTCAAGCTGGAGGATACCCCCATGTGTGTGTGGATGCATGGACACCTACTTGATGCACCCCCAACACTGTTACCCTTTAAAGCATAAGCCATGTTAACAGCTAAGCCAAACCAGAATATGACAGAAAGTCGTCACATGTACAATACAGAATGCATAAGAAATGGCACAGAAACTGCTAGTGGTATCCAACAGTCCCAAATTACACACTGCAGCCTTCCTCTTGGGAAAACGGGATCAGAGCTTCTTAAAATTCGTATCAATTTTAAAGAGTCTGTTCCAAACCTTTCAAGTAGCAAGTTTAAGAAAATATCAACTCCGGCCAGGGTATAGCTCAGTGGCACAAGCACAAGGTCCTAAATTTGATTACCGGTACCAAAAACAAAAGCAATAACAAAGCAACGACAACAATGACAAAACAAACCAGCTCTTACCTCTGTGGTCCATGCATGGCTCAGACAGGCAGCCAGTGCAGTGTTTAGCAGTGGGATTCGTCTGGTGGTGTAAGATGCGTCCCCATCCAGGGCCTCTGACTCATCCAGGCTTCTCCAAGGCTGCAGAATCAGCCTGGCAATGTGCTCAGATAGTTACACATTTTAGTTAAATTTGCAAAAGTAAGATTTGTTAATTTAAAAGCCATACAATAAACATAAGATAGTGTAGAGGAGAGTCAAGCATTTAGTTAATGAAAATAGATACTGTTGTTCTGGATTTTGTGATATTTATGATCTTTTAAATGTTAGTAATCTGTCATTTCTGCTTTCACTCTAAATAAACTTTATGCCTGATTTTGTGTTCGTGGCTTTGCGTTCCTTTTTAAAATGAGATGCCAGGTGTGGTGGCGCATGCCTGTAATTCCAGCACTAGAAAGACTGCGGCAGGAGGAGCGTAGCAAGTTCGAGACCAGCCTGGGCTACAAAGTGAGCTCAAGGCCAGATTGAAAGATTGAACTGCATAGTGAGACCTTATCTCAAAAAGAGTCCCCCCCCCATCAAAAAAAAGGTGGCATGTGTTCTAGATGCCTCAAAGCTAGCGCAGGCTCTGGTCAGTGTGATTCCCGGCTAAGTTAATAAACATGGGTGGCATCTTTAGGAAGAAGTATAGGGCAGAGGTTTTAAGGGTGTGAACCTCCTTTGACCAGAGTTCATTTAGAGGTTTCAGAGCTTTAGAAGAAGGTGTGGATGACTGAGTACCAGGATTTTGAGCCGTGGAGCCCAGGAATTCTAAAGAAAACAGGCAAAAGCAGTTAGAAAGACTGGTTTTTAACCTGGTATCCCTTAGGCAATCTTGCATAGCCAGTGGCCTTGGTCTCTTTAGTCTACGTGTCAAGTGTTGCCTGGCAGGTTTGAAGGAGTCACATTCACTGGTATCCAAGCCTAAGAACACGTCAGCTTTGATTGCTAAAGTTGCTGATGATGATTCACATGGAAGAAGCAGGGTGTTGCCTGCGGATACCTTGCAGCCCCCGTGAGCTCTCTTACTGATTCAACCTGCAGCTGTGGTGTTACACCAACACACATACCAGTAGCAGGAGGCAGTGTAGGAGAAAGCACCATCCCTGTGTAACTGTATAACAGCTTGTAATTGTGAATCTTTTGAAAGGCACCAAAACATAAAGTGCACTGGAAGAAAATGATGGCCTTGTGGCTTGTTAGCAAACTTGGTAACTGATGAAAAGGATAGAGAAACGATTTTCGTATACTTTGAAGGGAAGCCTTTTCAAAGCACATGCCATAAATTCTTCAGAATCATGGTGTGTTCATCTTTTATGTCTTGGTAGTTAAGTGTAATAAAGATATTCTACACAATATAGGGAACAATACATCAGTTATGCAAGTTCACTTGAGGTTTTCCTAGTGCATGTGCCTGAGTGTGATCTCCATGATCACTTTAGCAGGCTTTTATTTTATTTTATTTTATTTTTTTGGTACTGTGGCTCGAACTTACAACCTTGCATCTGCCAGGCAGGTGCTTAAGCCACTGAGCCAAATCCCCAGTCCAGACATTTATTTTAAATCAACAGGGACATGTTGACAGCTGTTGCTTTTGCATTTCTCTTATAAGACATTCATTTTATGACCAAGCTTAGCTTTTTCTCAGCTATATATAGTTCCAGCCGTGTGGTTGTATAACAAATGATACTCAAACTTTGAACCACTTTTCTTAATTAGAATGCAAATATTTATGTCCACATATGTTTTTGAAAACCTTCCTCAGTAATAGCAAAAAAAAAAAGTTTAAAAGATCAAAAAAGATTTCATAGTCTGCAAAAGGATGTGATTTAAGAGAGAAAATTATTCTAATTTATTGCTTTCTTTCAGACAATGGAAGAATATATGAGCAAACCTACGTTTTAACTGTCTGTCTACTTGAAGACTCAGTGCTACATGCTGTGAACCATGAATCAATAATGCCCTGCATCCAGTCTTGATGGAGCCTTAGCACCATGCCAAAAAATGACTTAAAGGGATTCTTTATTAACTAGCAAAAATTAAAGTCATTTAGCATAACATATTTATAATTGCTACATATCTGTATTATACTGTATATGAGTATTTACTGTGCCTCTGGTTGTTTGAAATAACAGTTGTATAACTCAATCAACTAGTGATTTGGAATATTTGAATTCCATGTGATATTTTAAAGCTCATTTCAAAATATTAGTTGCCGTCTATTTGTTTTGCATTTGATCTTTTACTGACAGTTTGAAAACCATACTGGGTGACCCAGGATTTTGAGTGTAAAGTATACTTTATATCATTATCGCCTTTCCTAAATGTTTAGTTTTCTAAGTTGTATATGAATTCAAAGTTATGTTAATAGTTCAGAGTTCATACATAATGGTAGACATTTTTAATATACTTAGTGATACTGTAATTTCTGGCCAGATACAATGTATCTGATGTTTTTGCCTTGAATTCATTTATTGTTTTCAGGGTTGGAATTAAGGAAGATAACCAAAGAGAGTATAGAATTTAATACATGTTTTTGATGCCTTAGAAGCTGCTCTGTAGGCTGAGGTTTTAATTTTGGCTTTTTATTAATATAAGGGACATTTCAATAAATTTCAGTTTTCAACAAACTCTATGTTTAGGTCTCAAAAGATTTGGAAATACCCTGTCTATGATATCCCTTATTATAAAGATAGTATTATACTATTTAATTACAATAGCAATAATTATTATTGCTACTACTGTTGTAAAAGTCTCTTATATTCCAACCACTCCTATTGACTTGAGAGATTTTGTTTCAAATTTTTTCTGTCAATTAAATATCTCAAGGCATTGTTTATTAGGGTTTTACCATTGCAGCCTGCATAGTAGATGCCTTTCCTCTCTTTTTCTTCCCCTGCCCTCTGAAGAACTTATTTGCTGCTGGCTGTTGTTATTGTGAATATGTCACCTTCATGCTTTCTGAAATGAAAATACTACTTGACTTGTACTGAATGTGGTGAGACATATTTTGGGGAAAGAGCTCTGTATATTCTGTCTTGGTTCCTATCTCTGACCTTTACCTGTTCATATTTGATGATAGCTTCAAGGTCTGGTGTCATTCATAGTGGAGGTTTAGGGACCCTGTCGTGCTTCTCCCATGACAAGAGTGTGCTTGCTCTTGGATTCCATGGGCGATCCCTTATGGCAGACCCTTAGAGAACACAGTGGAAAAATACAGTTTTTGGTTCAGCTGAGCCAACATGTTTTGGGAGAAATTAGCAAGACAAGAACAGAAGAAAAGGGAGACAAACTAACCCATTCTTTAATAAAACCATTTCTTTCAAAAAACTAATTCACATTAGCATATGAAGCAGTCATTTGACTTCTACTACCTGATATTTCTTCAAGATAATGATAAATTAAAATTACGACATGAGGTTAAAATTTATCATTTTTGATCACTCTACTTTAGGAGTTCTTCAGTTTTGTGCTTTAACTTTTAAAAAAAGTATGATAGAACTCTATTTTTCAAACAAAATTTTGTAAAGATAGACTTTATGTAAATCTATCTCAGTTTTTCTGGCTCCTTTTCACTATTTTTGGATGAAAGTATCTTGAGCCTCATTAAATATACCACATATAATCTGAATAATTCTATATTCAACACTGTCAGGCTACACACAGGGTTTCTCAGACTCTCTGTCAATGTGACAAAATGGGGTAAAGTTAAGAGACTTGGGCGATGTCTTATATGAGCGTTGGTAAAAATAATCACTATATTTTCTTTATATAACAAAAGTACTGAAGAAAAGGAAAGACAATATATATTCAATTTGTATAAAACTTCCAAATAAAATGTTTTTTAAATTTTTAAAGAGGATTATGAGTATGCTTTCAGGAATATATTTTTTGTCAGGTTTTTATGGTTGAAATTGCTATCTATAATTCCTGGCCAAAGTTCTTTGAATATGACCTCTTCATTTTCGTGTTACTATTAAGAAGAAATTGCACAAGTAGGTGACAGCAAATGGGAGAATATTTATTGATTTGGTCCTGCCAAATGCAGGTGAGTAGTCTCACCATTCACCTGCATTTTCACAGACTGCTTTATACACTATTAAGGAAATGATCATTGTTTAAAAC
Source organism: Dasyprocta punctata (assembly GCA_004363535.1). Taxonomy (NCBI): domain Eukaryota; kingdom Metazoa; phylum Chordata; class Mammalia; order Rodentia; family Dasyproctidae; genus Dasyprocta; species Dasyprocta punctata. The sequence continues at coordinate 14,401 of RJWM01011343.1, read as the reverse complement.
TAGTAACAATTCTTTTTCTTCCAACAATTAATGTAAAGTTGACTTTTTTTTTTTTGATAAAGTAAGTGGATTTTTTCCCCTATACTGAGTCTCCTAAAATAATGATAAGGATTTTTATCAAATATACTGTGCTTCAAAACCTAATAATTCTTTAGGATCCATATTATAACACCCATGAAACATCCTCAGTGAACTGTGTTTAATGTCACTTTCCTAAGGATTGATCAATAAACTCTATTAGTAAATGTTAAATGTATTTTTCCACATGCTCTCTGCCTATTTTGATGAAGTGCATACATTCAGATGCCCTGGCACACAAGGAAAGCATGGAGGTAGCTAAGAAAAAGGCTGGAGAAAAAAATGGATGGTCAGCCTACCTTGGAGCCTGCTTTCTGGGCTAGATCTGAGGCAAAGGGTAACCAAGGAAAGAGCTGGACAAAAGGGAACGCCCACCTGGGAGCCTGCTTTCTGGGTTTCGAGCTGTCTTCTCAGTTAGACATTAGCCCAGGGCCTGGATGCCAACATCTAAACAATGGAAAAAAGTAACCTGGTAACTCAACTTATACATGGTATTATGTCTCTGGACATGCACCCAATGGTCTTCTGCAACCTGTGGCCAACCCCAGCCCTAATTACCATGTCATTGACTATGCAGATTAGATACTCCTCCCCTCCCCCCCAGGGGGAGCTTTGGACACCATGACAGTTCCTTCAAGGGCATCCAAGTTCAAAAACTCCATGGCGTGATGAGAGACTGAGTCAAGATGTTCAATTGCACCCTAAATGCTAAGGTTTAAAACCCTCAATACCAAGCCACTCAGAACTGTGAGAGCTTCTCACTGGCTCGCTCCCACTGTATGGAGTGTATCTTGTCTTTTCTCTTTCAAATCTTTGATTCTGCTGCTACTCATAGGTGTCCTACTCGGTGATTTTTTAAAACATCAGGGAACCTGAACAAGAGCCCAACCCAGTAACAGAATGACTATTTTCCAGTAATAGGTAAAGAATGGTCCATGACCTTTTTAAAAAAATAATTCTTAACTCTTAAACTCTCAACACAATTCTGTCCATTCAGCAATGTGCTTTCATATGAAGCAACAATAATCTATCATATAAAGCCAAAGCCCCAGAAAGATCTGTAATACCTAAGGCTTTATTAGGCTCACCTTTGATGGTACCATGAAATGTGGAATTCAGGCCTGCATACTAACTACTGATAAGTTCCACCTTTAATAAACTCACACAGTAACTGACTCTCAGGGTCTTCTTGGATCTGCACATTGCTACGTAGTATATGCACTCTCCATCATAATGTATTTCAGAGTTCATTTACTATTTTGCTTCCTACTTTGTTTTGCAACTTTACTGAGTAAAACATGTTCTAAACATTTTTCTTGTGGGATTAACAGTTACTAACAAAAGCCAATTCATCTGAGAGGATACATTTGTGATTTAACTGTCTTCTAGATTAGAATTATGTCCATGTCTTTGACATGACCCTTATTATTTATCTGTGAGTATGACTCAAAAGTGTTATCTCTTCTCTTTCCTTTGGCAAATGTTGAGAATTTCCATGCAAGCTGACTAAGACAAGCAGTTCTGCAAACGTGTTATATGGGCTTTTCTGATCATTAACCTGACTTCATCACTAAATTCATAAATGATTCGCAAGGTGGTTCTAATTTAAAAAATTTCTTTTTTATTTTTGTCATTCTACATGCTTAAAGTGTCAGTCTTATTTTCTTTCTTTCTTTCTTTCTTTCTTTCTTTCTTTCTTTCTTTCTTTTTCTTTTTCTTTTTCTTTTGAGACAGGATCTCACTGTGCAGTTCAGGCTGGCCTTGAACTCACTATGCAGTCCAGGCCTGCCTCAAACTCACAGTGATCTTTCTGCCTCAGCCTCTCAAGTACTGTGATTACATGCACCATCACACCTGGCTTCATTCCTTTTTTTTTTTTTTTTTATAACATTTTCAAGCAATTTAGAAAATATTATAAAGAACTGGGTTCCAAATGTATGGTGGTCCTGTACTGCATCAATAGTAGTTTAAAAAATTTTTTAACTATTATTTTTGGTGTTAGTGTCTACTGAATTTGTGAAAAATTCAGTTTCAGTTTTTTTCATTATGGTGAGAAAATATCTACAAAATTTAAGGCTATCTAAATGTAAAGAACCAAAGAGGCTGCAAACATGTGTGGTCAGAAATGAAGATAAAAATTATTTTGGTGATTTGCATTTATATGGTATAAAATATAATGTAAAATTAAAGTGCAATAATTATTTTAAAAATTAGTGCAATTAAAAATTGGAAGTTTTAGGGAGCCATGGGTATAGCTCAGAAGCATGGAACCTGCCTGGCAAGGGCAAGGTCTTGAGTTTGATTCCTGGTTCAAAAAAAAATTGAAAGTTTTGAAATTTTAATTTTTACTAAAATAAACTTTGCAAAAGCCTTAGTATTACTTTCACATATGCAGAATTAAATGTACTTTGGAAAATCTGTCATCTGTAATTAATTGATCTTATTAAATGATGATTTTCATTGTTAGAAAAAGCATTTTATTTTTGGAAACAGTGTAAAATGAAATTTTATCAAGAGTCAGATTTTGACTAATTAAAAGCCAAAGCAAAAATGGTGGATAAAAGAATAAATAACAGACATATTAATGAGAAAATGAATAAAATTAATTATATATTCTATTTGGAGAACCTAATCTCATATGATAGTAGTAATAACCATAAAATTTTTTGTACAATTATTTGAAAAACTCATTAAAATATAAAAACAGAACAAATGAAGTTGGGAGAAAACAATTTAGATAGACACAAAGAACCTCAAGAATGATAAACCAAAAGATAAAAATCAGACTAGCTGATTTTAAGGGAAGAGGGAACAAGCTCTTGCTATGTAGTACAGGCTGGTTTTGAGCTCACTTGCTGTGTAGCCCAGACTGGCCTCAAACTCATGGTGATCCTCCTGCCTCAGCCTCCTGAGGGCTAGGATAACAGGCATGTGCCACCACACCCAGCTCAGATAGGCTGATTATTATGGGAATTACTTTGAGTGAGAAATTTCTTTCTTCTTCCTCTTTTTTTTCTTTGGGAACCAGGGATCAGGCTCATGACCTCATGCTTGTCAGGTAGGTGCTCATGCTGCTGAGTTAAATCCCCAGCCCTTGGGTGTATTCAAAATCCTGTGAGCTAAAATAGTAATTACTAAGAAATTTTTCTGAGGAAGCCATGCAAATAATATAAAAATACAATTTCAATGCTTATGATGTTTCAAGTCAATGCAAATAGCTTCATTTCTTCTGATGTTTCTGTATGATTCTCAGCAACCAATTTCAAATCCAACTGGTGGGTCATAATTTAGATGTTTGGAGCCATGGGGCTACACATCCTATTCATAATTAGCTTGAGCATCACAGTACATTAGAACTAGAACACAATCAACTAGAACTTATTCTGTCCTATTGCCACTGACAGTGCTCATGGACTTACTCTTTGGAATGGGTGGACCGTCAGACAGGATCAGAGAGGCTAGATAGTCCAAAGCACTCATTATACAGAAGAGGGGAAAAAATCCTCTTCATGTTTCATTAACATTCATTCTTTGATCATGTCTCAGTGCAATCATTTAATTAAACCTTGTCTTGATCAAAAGTGTTACTCCATGAAGGTATTTGATGAGCCTATTTTCTGGTATGAACTACAAGAAAATGATATTCAAAGCATGAGCTTTTACTCTTTTAAATGATGTATGTGAAGTATATTGAGTGCACTGTAAATGAAGGTGACATTAAGAGTAGAAAAAAGAACGAATCCTGGAATATAGTCAAAAGGTGAATTATAAAGTTTGTGTTGTTGAGTTTTGCAGGTGGAATATCTCATGTATTTCAGAGGAAAGGAGAGAACAGAAGAGCATGTGTTTTACTGGAATTGAGTTAATAATCTGGAAAAATTACTGAATTCTGTGACTGTTGCCAATATTTAGCAAAGGCTTAGCATTTCAACTTTATTTGGACGTAGCTATGAAAAAAGACCTTCAGATTTGGTTCTGAGCTGGGGAATCAGCGTTAGATGACAGCAAATGCTGCTTGAAAAATGAGGCAGTGCCCGGATGTTCATTTACCAACTCACTTCCTGTTTCCTCCTGAGGATACATCTAGGCTCCATTCCTAACCTCTTTTGAAGTTTAATATCCTTATGGCAGAATTGAGAGTGGTGGAAAATCAAAGTAACATGTGCCCCTTTGCAACTCTGGTTCATAAAACTCCCATGGTAGCTCTCTATTCTCTGTGTTTTCCTTTTTAATTCAAAGTAAAAGACCCCCAGAATGCAGGGAAGGTAGAACCATGAGATAGAAGGATCCTAAAAGAAAGCCAGTCAGGAAAGCCAACCAACTGGGGTCAGCCACACTGAACTATTATATGTGATAGAATTACATTTCTGTTGTGTGAAGGCTGTGAACTCCTGGGTGGATTTTTTTTCTTATAGCATGAAGCTTACCCTACATAATGCATGAAACCACAGTGGAATAGTATCAGCAAGACTTATGAAACTGTGAAATCAAGTTTGTTTTCAGAAAATGGTAAGATAGCTTCCATTTCTTGAAAATGATTTGTCCTTTAAAGCTAATACAGGCAACTAATTATATGAAAGAGGGTGGACAATAAATATAATTGAGAGTGTTGCAGAAAAACCCTGAACCAAAAGGAAAACACTCCGCACCAAGGAGTGAGGACGGCAGTGATTTATTACACTGGCAGGCTGGTGGGAATCAGTTTCAAATCACCAGCCCCTGGTCATCTCGGAGTTTAGTTTGAGTACATTTTGCAAACAGGAAGTACAAGGCTGATAGCCAGGTTATTACATGACTGGTTACATGAATTAAGTCACCTGTTGTCAAGCAGGCTTGTTCTAAATAGGTTTACTTAAAAAGGAATTGTTTATCATAAGATGGGAACATCCTGGGAGGGAGGAAGTCTTGAACCGAGCAAGTAGAGTTAAATGCGTCATTGACTGGGCCAGTCTGTCCCAGACATGAAGTCCTTGAAACAAGGTGGAAAAACTACATATGTTTTTCTAGGTTGGAAAACACAGACAGGACAGCTAGATGCAAGCAGGTTGACCTAGTACCTTATCTGGGAGAAGCAGCTGCACGCAGGAAGTCAAGGCTAACTGAGTTTAGCAGGCTAACTATGCCACAGGCAGCAGGAGCATAGTCACAGGCCACTAATTGATCTCTAACTTCAGCTGTAAAATGTCTATAAGTTCGTTATTCTATAACTTTGCCCTTAACAAGGGTAGACTATAAAGAAGCAGACACCAAAATGTAAAAGCAGGATTATTATATCATTCACATGTCATGTAAGTTTTGTAGAGATGCAAATTGAATCCCATGGCTCACCCTGAGCCAGGAGACAGGTGTTATTTATTTATTTTTTGTGACCTATACTGTATATATAAAACAGTGTGTGTTTTCATATAAAAATTAGATTTGGCTGTTGTTTTGCTTCTCTTGGAAAAGCGTAAGGACTGGCAGGGCTGGGCCTGCATTTCCGCAGGGAGCTGGAGGTCCTGCAGTACGGTCTGTTCTCCCTACTGCCGTACCTGTCTGTGTAACTGATTTTATCGATTTACACACTAGCATAGCCCTGGACCATTTTCATTTGACACCATGCTGGATTTGTCCCCTGATTCTGTGTTTGGTGAAGCAGCCCTTTTGTCTGTCTTTTAAGACTCTTTTTGATCTATTTCTGAATTTTTAGTTCACATATTCCACATTCCTTCACACTTCTTCCAGCCTCTCTTCTTGGATGCTGCTTCTTTAGTGTATTCCTTTTACCTAAGTTCTTTGCTCTACCTTCTATATCCAGATTCTTCCACACCCAACTCAAAGGCCATTTATGAATTCTCTTGTTCCATCCTTTTCTGAAAGCCCTTTGTGTCTGTTGGGGTACTTGTCACTTTGAATGATATATGATAGTTAAACATATGTCTTCTCTCTTTGATATGAAAGAATCCATGATGAGCAGGGTACATGTGTGTGTGTGTGTGTGCATGTGTGAGAGAGAGAGCCTTTTTAAATATTTTAAGTGATATTTTTATACACTGACACAATTACTAATAGCTATTAGATTGTTATCTGAAAACCTGCCCTTTAAACAGGTGTCTTTTTCTTAATATTCCCAGGCTGGAATATCTTTGAAAAACCCCAAGAAGTTCATAAAACCAGAAAATAGTCTATTCATTCCCAGAGAACATCACTAGGATAGTTTATTTTTGGCTCAAAGGTGTTATCCCTTATATTGTCTTGAGTTCAGAAATAGCATTAAAAGATATTTCCAAAGCATTGTAGGATGCCCAAACTTCAGTGGACACTGTTGTTCAAGGTCTTTTCTATTTTTCCTTCTGCTGGGTCCTCAACATCTGTATCAGTGCCCAACACACAGTAAGGTACCAGTGAGTGTCTGCAGAATGAAAACTGACCGCTGAAAAACTATACCGAATGTAGCAATTACTTGTTACTGTGATAAAGTGATCAAAATCAAAACTGAGCACTTAGAGGTGGCATTTTGAGGATCTGTTTTGTTTCTTGTGACAGAAAGAAGCCAGTTAGGACGAGAAGCTAAGCTACCACATTCCCAGGCCAGCCTTAATTCAATGCCATTTATGTGAAGCCATTCGTCCATGTAGCAAACCCTTGTGGATTCTGGCCAGCAGGATGGAAGAGGACCCAGTGGTTTGTAGATGTGGTTATAGAGAGGAAAAGCCTCTAAAAAACTGTAATTCATGTCTACCCGAAGATGAGCAGTTTTTGTAATTTTTAATTGTGTCAATAGATTATGATGTTAGCTCATGATTTTTATGGCGAACAGCTTTTTTTAGAGTGGAACTCCTTTTGATTATTATGTTTTTCAATTCATGGAGTAGAAAGCAATGGCATTCTAATTGCTCTGCATCTCTTCAATTTTCTTTTTGTCCTCTGCTACAAAAACATGTTGACTTTCTTTGAAGATACCATGCAAGAGCTGTGCAAGTGCAATTGATATGCAAACAAAGCTTAGAAAGACACATTTGTAAACAGAAAGAGACAAATGCCTCTTCAGAAAGCTTGACTGTAGCTGAAGGTGGTAGATGCCACAGAAATGATGACTGCCAATTATACTGTACAATAAACCAAGCTGAGATATTACTCGTAGGGGACAGAGAAGAAAGTTCCACATTTTATAAAATTTTTAAATAGATGAGCAGATGAGGAAGGACAGACAGTAGTAAAAGAGAATGATATTTCATGTTGATAAATGTAGATTCCCATTTATTTGATTCTCAATATTCAATGAAAATATTGCAGAACAAGAATTCAGCACAAACAATTATAAAGGAGAGCCAAATTAAGATGTTTATATTGACTTCTCTCATGACAATTAGATTTTAGTGATACAGGTGAATTAATGACAGGCCACAGGAAATTAGGGTTAGTGATAAAGAGTCCATGTGATAACCAAGTGTTTCCTTTAAAAATATGGGACTGGCTTCATCTTCCTCTTGCTTCACTAGCAATTGTAAGGCACAAGTTTTAAATTTTAAAAAATAATACAAAACAGAAAATTCATTGGGAAATCACCGTGGTCTCCTTCTTGCTTAGTTGCTCTTAGGAAAAGCAGAGATTTCCAGTCTGGACTCCCTCACAGCTGCCTCCCTGTGGACAGCCTGCCATATACGAGGACTTCCCAGTGCTAAGCTGTGGTGGGTGGAACTATGAAAGTACACAGACTAAGATGACCTGATGGTGTTGGTCCTCTGAACCCCGGGGAGCCTTCTTCCTTTACCAAAGGATGTGTGCTAAGATAGGATTGTTTCCGGTGGATGCAATGACTTAAAAGGGTTGAGGTGATCTATCTTATAAAAACTACCTTACAACAATTAGCTTTGCAAACTTGCATGGTAGAGAAATCTAGAACAGTGACTTTATTGGTGTAATGAGTCAGAAACCTGAACACACCAAGGTGCTGTGTCTCTAATGGATGTCCTGAGCCAGTATCCTGGAATGTTCTACCTCTTTCCTTCCTGCCCACAACCGTTGACCTGGTAACTCTGGTCACCACAGCCCAGCTCAATGTCAGCTTCCTGTGAAACCATCCCCATGGGTCCCTTAGCTGGTACAAATGGATTTTACTGGACACTGCAGGAACAGAGAACACTGGTTCAAATAAATGTGACCACGTGCCAACAGTGAGCTGTCTCTTCCTCAAGACTGTTCGCTTCTGCCAGACAGTGGCTGTGAACTTCATATTGTATTCCAGTGGATTACTTAATGTTTGTTACATTGGTATGTCATGCCTTCATACCTCAGGCAGAACGAAGTTCATATAGATCATAGCCATAGGGCTCTCATCTATCACATCACCCCAACACACTTGACTAAAGAGTCAGGGTCTCCTATGTCTCTTTATGGTCCTGGATGTTACTGATAGACCATTTGAGATGTATCATTTTCTCTGAAGACAACATATACAGGAAAGGGTTAACTTGGCAGATCTGTGTAGGTCAAAACCTACATATTCCAAATAAAATCCTACTTCTTGAAGTGGATGGCTCTTCAGGCTTAACTTCTGAGTCCTTGGATTCTTCTGTCTGATAAGAGTGTTCTTGCTTGCCAGAGGCATGGGACCAGGTTGCACCAGATCAGATATGTTTATTCAAATGATATGATTTGGTGTGAACACTTGCTTTTGCTCTGAGTGGAGGGCTGGAGTCAAGGTCACACGGGACTCTCAATAAAACTGGATCCCACATCATCGTTGGTAAATTGAGTATATCTGTAACAGAAAATGGCACCCTAGCCAGTATACGTCAATTTCTTAGTTGCCCAGGTAACAGTTCCTGTTCCAATTCCAGTTGCTTCTGGTCTTTTAGGAATGGTTGATCACTGAAGCATAGTTGGTCACTATGATGCACATTGTATAAACTAACCCCCAATTGACAAACTATTCTGCTTCTGTATTTCCTGCTTGCTTATCCCATGTAAGCCCTAGACCAGCAGCCATTGGAGCCTGATATTTTGGGAGTGATTGCAATCAGTGACCATTTACCTGAATAAATCTGCCTCCAAATCCTGGGTGTCATTTGGTGTTTCTGCTTGCTGTTGTGTATCCTATGGGACATTACTGAGAAGAGACATTCTAGCACCTTATAATTGATTTGTCTTGGACTTCATCTCCTGTGTCTTTTACTTTTGCTGAGTCTGGGTCTTTATCATTTCACTGCAATCCACTGTAACTGTGACTATTACAGCTTTGGAGTTCCATGAGTCCTAGTGAGCTTGAAAGTCATCTTAGGGATCCCACAACCAATCCAATTCAGGTGCTATTATTCAAGAATATAATATGTTAATTCCAACAACAGAGACAATAAAAAGGGGTCATTTGGGCTAGGAATGTAGCTTAGTGGCACATTGCCTGTCTGGCAAAAGCAAGGTCCTGAGTTTGATTTCTGTTACCAAAAAAGAAAAAAACAAAACAAAACAAAAACAAAAACAAAAACAAAGAAAAAGAAAGAAAGAAAGAAAGAAAGAAAGAAAGAAAGAAAGAAAGAAAGAAAGGGGTCATTGGTGGGAAGGCATGGGCAGGTGTTTGGGGGTGGAGTGTGGTGGGTTCTGGGAGAAGGTGGGGCCTCCCCTCTTTACTGTGATTATGTAGGAAGAGCCAGAATTGACATGATGGGGTAAAGACTCAGCCAATATTTGAAAGTAGTGGATTACAGGCCTTGTTTCCAAGGAGCCTTGTGAGGGCTGACTGAGGGGTGGACAAGGTAGACTTGCTGACTATCTCGGCCCTCAAGGCCAGGCGATTTCCTTTATATATTCCTTTTCACAGAATATGGAAATTAGCACATGGACTTTCTTAAAGGGCTGGTAAGTTGGGAACTGGGTCCCAGTCTGTGAGCCAATTACGAGCGTTGCCCCCCGGCACCCTTCCTTCCACACTGCACTCAGAGGGGATTTCCTAGCGGTGGATCAGCTGGGCAGTGCCCGGCAGACTCTTCCTCCCGCCCTCCTTGGGCTCCTTTCCCCACTCCTGCCCACTGCTGTCCTGGGAACTGCAGGTACACAGCAGTCTGGGACAATTTTCTTGCTTCCCCAGCCAAGGAAAGCAAGAGGCAAAAAATACCCCGTATGCCAGAAGGACAAATCTGACAAAATAGGAATGTAATCACAGACCAACTGTAGGTTCAAAATAGTCTCTTCCTTTGATGTATTCAATATGATCCCAGAATGGTAGGCTTATTTTTACTCATATTCAAAAGGCCACAGGCCAGTGATCCCTGAAACCTACTGGCCTCAGCATGCTGAGACCTGGTGTGGCCTGGTTACTCTATGTGGTCCAGCCAGCCTGTCCCACCATATCACTGCCGATGAGCCATAGTGCAGTACTTTCTTTCTTTTTTTTTTCGGCACCGGGGATTGAACTCACAGCCTCGTGCCTGCCAGACAGGTGCTTAAGCCACTGAGCCAAACTCCCAGCCTAGTACTTTATTTCTATGAGCCCACAGACTCCACGTCTAAACTCTTGAAAGTTCATGACTAGAATGTTTAATGAAATGAATGAAAATTCAAAGCAAAACTTTTTTTAAATTTCTTTATCAAGAATCTCAATGATAATTAGCAAAAAAAAAAAAAAAAAAAAAAAAAAAAAAAAAAAAAAAAAAAAAAAAAAAAAAAAAAAAAAAAAAAAAAAAAAAAAAAAAAAAAAAAAAGAAAAAGAAAAGAAAAGAAAAGTAAAAATAATAGCCAATATTGGTGACACAGCAAGCAGTATTTGTGGTTGAAGATGAATATGTTGGTACATGTGAAAAATTACAACAATCATATCTGTTAACTCATAAAGATGGAGAATCTAACTCAGAAATCAGCAAATCCATAGACCAAAGCTAACCTGCAGACTTTTTTTGTACGGCCAGCCAGCAAGGTAAGGGTAGTTTTTATGTTTTTGAAAGGTGATTTGAAGAGGAGAAGAAGTAAAGTGCAGAAGAGGTGGAGGAGGAGGGGAAGGAAGAGGAAACGAAGGAGGAGAGGGAGGAGGAAGATGGGATAGCAGGAGGGAGTATGAGAGGGGGAGGAGGAGTAAAGGGAGCAGGGGGAGGAAGGAAGGGGAAGGGGAGGAGCAGGATGAGGGAGAGTGGAGCAGGAAGGGGAGGGTGGAGGAAGAAACAAACTTCCTGAAATTTCTACTACCTGGCCTCTTCCACAGCAAATTTTCCTATACCGGACCTTACCTAAGAGAAAAATCCAAACTGGAAAATCTGCATAAGTAAAGAGCTTTTCAATAGTTGTCTAATAGTTTAAAAGACTGGGAATCATTTAAATTCCCAGGATAGACAAATGATTACATATTATTATTTCATATGAGAAGTTATTTCTCCACAGATGAAGTGGTAACTCATGAAGGCTAAGGAGAAGAGTTCTCAGGTCTGTGGTTCTGTGTTTCGCCTGCTTCTGGAAGGCCTTGGGACACTCAGAGCAGCAGGGTGACCCTGAGGTTCACACAGTCCACCTGGGGATGTGTTCTAGCCCAAGATGCGCTCCTCCTCTCTAAGGAAGCTCCTCTGGTTCCCAGAAGCCTGCAGCAGCCCTTCTGCCACATTCCGCAGAACACAGTGTGGATGGATGGGATCCTTAATTTTTTTATTGATTTAGAGTCTTTCAGAAACCAAACACTGTCTGGTTTCCCATGGGTCCCAGTTGCAAGTGTCTTTTGTGGTAATTTTCTAAGATTGGCTTTGGAGTCTTAGCCAGGAAAATAGTCAGGGGTACATTTATGTTTTGTTGAAAAGCATCCAATAAAGTTGACCTAAGCATTGATAGCCCTATACCTATTGTTTCACCTTTGATAAAGAAGGTTATGAGTGGAACCCCAGCCAAGGCCTGAGATTTCTTCAGGACAGAACACAGCTAAGATACAGGTGACATCTGTCTCTCTGTTGCTCTGAACCCTGCAGTGGCCCCTACTCTCCATAAGGTAACGTTCAGCCCCTTCGCAGTGAAGAGTCACATCTTGTTGTGATTGCCCTGACCCTAGAACCCCACATCCAGCTGTGTCCCAACATGTGCCATGCTTTCTTTCTTCTGCCTTTTTGTTTATTTGGAAACTCAGGCTTACATTCCCCTTCTCAGAGCGACCTTACTTGACCAATGAAGTTAAGCAGCAACTTCTCTCTTCATAAGTTCTTTTTCCATACCTTGTTTCATTTACTTAATGGCATGTATATTAGCTGAAATTTTCCTATCAGGTTGGGTGTTTGCCTATCCATTACCTACGGGTGTATGTATTTATGTGTTTATTTGCTTTCCCTTCTACCACTTTTCCTTCACTAGAATATATGAGTTTTCACCCAGAACATCTGCTGGAGAATACCCTCTCATCTTCAGGACCCAAGGGTGCCTTCCCAGATTATGCCTCTGCTCACACAGTTCTTAAGCAGTAGTTGCTGTCAGTCAGTGCGTCTACCACCCACTCCACCGTGAGGACCTTGAAAGACCAGGATTGGGTTCTCTCCATCCCTAACTCACAGGCTCACATGTTGTAGGGGCAGGTTTTTGATATGTGGATGAACAAAGAAATAAATTCAGAGTAGTTTTCATTTAATATTTGTTGTTATGTGGTAATTTATTGATCCTGCCTTTTATTGGTTCCTTTTTCTTAAAAGGAAGAGAGAAACAATCAGGAAAACCTTCACAAAGTATGTTATTTTTCTTCAAGTAATAAAATATGTTGAATTTATAACAGCTAAATCTCGGAAGCGGCCTATATGTCCATCAACAGATGAATGGGTAAAAGAAATGTGGTTTCTACACACAATGGAGGTTACTCTGCCATAAAGAAAGGTAAACTTCAGTCTTTTGTAGGAAAGTGAATGTACCTTGAGTATAATGTTAAGTGAAATAAATCAGACACACAAGTTTAAATACTGCGTGGTTTCTCTTATATGAGAAACCCACATTATAAATAAATAGCAAAATCAAAGAGTGATAACAGGAAGTAGGGAGCAGAGCTTTATTCTATTTTATGAGTATACGTTTGCAGTACATGCATTATACAATCGTCTTGTGGAGTTGGTATATATACATAATACAGTTTGTTTCTTTTTAAAATCACTTTCCCTCTACCTTCTTCCCTTTTTCACTAGTTTTCCTTGGTCTCATCATTTTTGTTAATTTTATCAATCTTAGTTTATATTTATGGCACATAATGTCCACATTCATTGAGATTATTATGGCATATCTTCATTCTACTTATTTCTCAATCTCCTACCCCTTAACCCTCAACCTTGGTCCCTGGACTTCTTCCCATCTGCAAGAGATCCACCCCTTTGTCTCTTTCTATTCTGCTTTAATTTTTCTCTTAGTTTGTATTTTGCCTTACTCACATGACAGATGCCATACGGTATTCAAGTTTGTGTGTCTGATTTATTTCAGTCAACATTGTATTTTTCAGATGCATCCATTTTCCTACAGATGTCTTAAAGCTGTCCTTCTTTATAGCTGAGTAGTATTCCATTTATACAGATACCACATGGAGATGTCTCAGAGACACAAAATCAGAAATTCTATATGATCCAGTAATCCCTTTCTATGTATCTTCCCCAAAGAGTTTAAGACATCGTACTACAGGGGTACATGCCCACCAACGTTTATAGCAGCACAAATCATAATGAAATCCTGGAAGCAGACTATATACCCATCAACAGACGACTAGATAGAGATAGAACTTCCACAAATGTAAAGGGGATCCAGAGGTGCAGGGAGATGGGGAAGAGAGGTGGAGAAGGAGATGAACAAAGGAATTAAGATGTGTACATGTATCAACTCCTCATAAAGAATGTAATAACTTCTTTGGCTTGAATGTGGATATTCCCCCAAAACCTCATGTGTTCATAAGTGGGTCTTTTGAGAGACTGACTAGATCATGAGTGTGATATGCTAGATTAGGGTGTGTGATACTGGGATTAAGAGCATGTATTAATTAAATCGATTTAGCATAGATTGGGGTGTGGATAATGGGAAGACCCACCCTGTGTGTGGGTCTTACCACCCAAAAGGCTTGATACAAGAGAGAGGCTGGCTGCTGCTTCTGCTGCTTGCTGCCTTCTGCATGCCACGCCACGGACTGCTTTTCCTCCGCATGCCACGCCATGGACTGTGTCTCCTCTGTGATACCTCTCTGCCATGCCACCCTGCCTTGGAGCCAGCCAACTATGGACTGAAACCTCTACAAACTATGGGCTGAAATAAATCTTTCCTCCTTTGACTTTTAGTGTTGGATATTTCATATCAGCAATGAGAAAAGTAACTAAGACTTTACTATATACTGCAAAATTTTGCTAATAAAAAATTTAAAAAA
>RJWM01011342.1:0-60393 GCA_004363535.1 Dasyprocta punctata | reverse complement strand
TTTATTATCTATTCACACACTCACACACACAAAATTAAAGTAGCTAAAACATCTCTCTTTCTCACTGTCAATTTTCTAAAATAAACTATCTTCTGTTATTTCAAAACATTTGAAGATGGAGGTGCTATGCTTAATTTATATGGCAATTAAGAGAACATCTATGGATGGATCATCAATTTACACAAAAGAGGACCCACTGCATAATGCACACAGAACATATTAATTATAATTATAAAACTTGCTCAACATGTTACATATATCATTATGATTTTCTCATGTTCTATGAGTGAAGTAATTTAAGCATGAGGAAAGCAGAAAGTAAGGAGTCATGTGATATGTAGTCATCATAATCTATGAACAATTTAGTGTTTCTGAAAACGTGTTCTGATATGACCAAAATTTACTTATCTAAGATGACTTCCAAATTATAGAATGTATCAGAAACTCAATATTTCATCAGTTCCCTAGGTGATTTTCAGGCTTTGAGAATCACTGAAATTGGTACGAATTTATCTATGTGGTTCATTAGAAGCATAATTGTTTTAAGTCTCTGTCACTCATTATTTCAAGTTTTAAATAACTGTGACATATTTGATCAGTAGACTCTATTCTTATCTAGATAGAGCTATGAAAGTCAATAACCAATTGAAGTTTGAAAGTGTGATGATTAGATTTTCACTTGGTCAAATGCTTAGTTATTATGGTCTGCAATTTAGGGAATAAGAAATATCAGGTTAGTTTTAGCAATGAAAAACATACGTGGTAAATACTTGTGCTTAACTTGGTTCCAGTATTTATCTTGTTTGGTGCTTAAAAATCTTAAAATTTTAAGAGTACAATGATATATATCCTATTTATAGATCAATGTAAGTATTTTGCCAATAAACTTCTTAAAGGTAGTATAGAAAAAAATAAACGTATGGCCATGGTGCAAAAAAAATCAATGGTTTTCTATCAAGTAGTTATTTCACTTTACAAATTCATGGAATAAAACAGCATCTCTTTTGGTAATAATTTGAATTTTCACAACACAGGAGAAATCAATGCACATATATAGAACGACATACAAAATGTGTTATTAAAGTCACTTATGACTTATAAAATTGTTCTTTCTTCATGTCAAGTCTCACTAATCTGCTTACAAAGTGAGTCACTTACCTTAGTTTTATTGATAGCTAACATTAGTGGGAATAAATTACATTTTTGATGGGAAGACTATCAAAAATTCATTTGAATGAACACAAATGTGTATATATATATATATATATATATATATATATATAAAAGCAAACCATAACTAGAATTGTAACACTTCAAAGTTCTAAGAATTGGTAAGATAAAATTCATATTCTAATGAACAATAAATGGAAGAGAATACTTAGAAAAAAATGAAAATGAAAATATCGCTCAGGGCTCTAGGTATATTATTAGAATATACTCTAAAGTCAAAGCAATCAGGTAAGGTTTGGGTTTCAGGAAGAGAAAATGGATTACAGTTGCAACAGAGAATAAGAAACAATTATGAATTTCACAGGGCTGCTGACTCAGTTAGTTGCTTCTTTGTCTGGAAGACTCACGAGACACACTACGTTTCCAATTTACTTAGCCTATCTAGGATACAGTAGGCAATAGTCCTCCCAGTGAATCAACAGCTGCAGCAGGAAATATTGAATCTTTTCAAGCTCAGCTTACTGCCCCTTGTACCCGATGAGGAATATTTGGTTGCATGCTTGCATAGACCAATTCAGTTCAGAGAAGCCACCAAGTCTATGCTTACTGACTGATCTCTTATTCACACTTGTCACGTGCACTCTGTGGGAATATTTGCCTACTTGGTTTGCTCCACTTGCTGCTGCGACTCATTATGGATGCATTTCCCTATTAACAATTAGGATAATGAAGTACAATGCAAATATTCTCCATTCATTTTAATTCATCATATATGAGAGCTGTGTTATAAGAAAGCAAATCTAGGATCATACATGATAGCCCTAGTCTAAGGTGTTTCTCAGTTTTTATACATGGAGCTTTAAGATTGGATAATTCTTTGATGGGGGACATGGGAGGGGTTGTCCTGAGCACCATAGGATGTTTAGCATCTTCTGTTCCTCCATCCACTGGATGCCAGTAATATCCAATGGGATGTGATAGACGTAAGTGTCTAGAGATACTTTCATATATCCTGTTGGAAGGTAGAGTGGGAGTAGAATCAATCATTTACTTGCAAATTACTGGTTTAGTATAAGGGTTCTGTAGACATTTTACTGTTACCTGTTTTAGTTGAAGTGAACATCTGACAAAGTTAGGAGTTTACTTCATTAAAAAAGGGACAGGTGGCTTAATAAATTAGACTAACAAAGCTATCTAGGAAAGCAAAAGTTGACTGATTCACCAAATGATAGCATCCAGATAGACTAAGTAGTTAAATATTAATATTAAAACATAGTAAGAAATCATTTGAATAATAAGACTGTAAGAGGAACCTTACTGGAAGACTGGAAATTCATCAAGACTGGAAATTCAGATTCCATAAGCAGAAAGATAGACATTGTTTGCATTAAAATTTTTAAATCTGACATCTTGAAAGATACATTACACAAAGTCCATGGTAAGTAAAACTATGGATAAAATATTAGCAATGCAAGTTATAGACAAAGAGTTGATGTATATAATGTACAAAAACTCTTAAAAATGGAAAGAAAATTAAAAACTCTACTAGAGAACAAATATGAATTAGCTTTTTAGAGCAAATCCAAAAGGCTAATAATCATACAAATAGCTATTTCTAACTTTAACAGTAGTTGAGGAAATGCAAATTAAAGAAACAAAAAAATTGTAAATATCTGATAGTTAAAATTTAACATAAGCATGCAAATCTATTTCTTTTTTCTTTTTTTTAGAAAAAGGAAAAGATTAAAATGTGTTATATACATATACCAACTCCTCAAACTGAAGGTGATCATTATATACCATGACATGTACTAATAAAATTTTGAAAAATAAGAAAAGATTTCCTAGTTTTAAAGAATCTTAGTGACATTGGAATACTATAGGTTTACTCTAACTTGACGTTCAACATATAAATCATAAAAGCAGCTTTTTAGTCTCACTACACTAAATTTAAAAGGTCCATGAAACAAAGACAACATAGAAGTAAAAATAATCTGCAGGGTAGAAAAATTTTTCCTGAAAATTTATAAATAATAGAAAAGTTTAGTTCTTGGAATTCAATTTACATACAAATCAATGAAAAATAAATCAAAATCCTATAGAAAATCTGGCAAATATGAACAGAAAAACACTCACAGAAAGTTCTAATAATTTGTAAGAATCGAGTCACTTGACCTTTCTTGTAAGCAAAATGATGCAAAATAATACAATTTAGCAAAATATTTTTCTCTTTGCAGACTGCCAAACATTAAAATTGTCTTATGATAACAAGTGGTGGTGATTATGGAGTGCTATGAGGAAACTTATACATATTATTGGAGAAGTAGATTTGCATAATAATTTTGGGGACCACTTTGATAATACGCAGTAAAAGTGAGAACATACATTCTTTAGTATCCATTGATTCTATCATTTTAGTATACATCCTAGAGAATCATTTATACATGTGCACAAAGATATAAGTAGAATGATGTTCCTAATTGCACTCCTAATCATAAGATAATATAAATAAAGTGTCATTATAGATCTGAAGTGGACTTCACAGGAAATTCTTTTCACATAATAGAACATTATAGAACTATAGTGTATATTGTAATATGTATGATTATTCAAATAACCCAGGGAACAGGAACATTTTATGTCTGCTGATACTGTGTTTCTAAAGTCAACTTTAAGGGTTTGCAATCAAAGGACACAGTTCCTGCCAGGCCTATAAAAAGCAATAACTCCCTGCCCTCAAAACTGATGTCCAACTCAGTAATTGCTGACAAATCCTGGAAAAGGTAAAGGAGGAATTTATTGTCTTTCTCGCCAAACAGACAGAGATGGAGTCTGCACTGATGTCACAGTTTACATCTAGATGTTTGCCTGCCTTAGTTACTCTTCTCTCTTTTCTGAGACAAATACCTGACACCCAAGGTTAAAGGAGGAGAAGTTCATTTAGCTTACAGTTTATAGAGGTTTCAGGCCATGATTGGCTGACTCCAAGGCAGGGTGGTGTGGCAAAGGGGTAACTGGTCAGGGCAGTGGAAGATACCAAAAGCAACAAGAAAGGAGAGATAAGTCCCTTTAGGTTCCTCATATTGTATCCAGTCTACCAGGATAAAGGTGGTGCCTGTGATTGGTGGACTGATGCAGCAATCACCCATCCTTAATCCCAGCACCCTTTTCCTAGCCACCACCAATCAATGATGCACTCTAGATTGGGACACCTCCAAAAACGTCTTACGCCCACAAGAGGCTTTGAGGGGACATTTAGACACAAACCGTAACACCACCCAAAGCCTCATGTGCTCGGAGGTCAGGCTTTTGAGAGATGATTGGATCATGCAAGTGTGATATTTATCAGTGGATTAATCCACTAATGAGTTTACAGCTAAAGATGATGTTGGAAAATATAGCCTGGTTGGAAGAGGTGGGTCACTGGAGCCTGGGTATATTTCCCTTCCTCTTTTTATGATCTCCCTGCTTCCCACCGCCCTGCCATGAACTGATTCCTCCTTTGCCAAGCCCCTCCGCCATACCTCCTTGCCTAGGAGCCAGTCAACTCTACAGTGAAAATGGAAGTGAAACCTCTATGAACTGTGAGACAAAATAAACCTTCCCTCTCTTCAAAACATATGTATCGTATAAGAAATATATAGTAAAGGAAATTCTCAAAAGTTTAGTAAGTGAAAAAGAAGTTGAATAGTATTATGCAATTATGTAAATTAAATATTTTGATATATACTTCTATTGTATGTATATGATAGATTTTCAACTTTAGGATAGACATTCTGACTGAATAACTCATGAAAGAGGACAGTTCATGGTTTCTAATCTATATGCATTCATTCATTCTTTCATTCACTGACTCGTTGTAGTCAGGGGTTACATGGAGAACAACGACATACAGGACACAGGGTTTGTAATACTGTTTTATAACAGTCACCCAAAGTTAAACACAAGAAAGTGCAGGAAAATCTGTCCACAACACTAAGACCCAGGATATATAGCCGAGGGCCTGGATCCCACACCAATATCATGTAAGAGTCCCGCTAGAGACCCAAAACACATGACAATGCCTCCCACAGTACCAACTGGAATCTAAGAGCCCACAATAAGGGCTCAGCCAGTCTATTTATGGTTCTGTGGTGGGAAGGTCACAGGTCAGCGGTGGAACTAGAAAGTCTATGCCAGCAGGGTGAAGGAGCTGTGCAGTGGGTTGAGGGTTCTGCGCAGGAGCCGAGAAGTCACGCTCAAAAGAAGAAGTGGGGCTGCCCTGAAGAGCACCACAGCCATCCCCAGCGGTGACGAGGTCCCGTGCTCCTCCAACAATGGAGAACAGTTGAGCACAGGTCAGGAAGCCCAGCGTGACCAGCTTCTCCAGCACACAGCCTCCCCTCCGGAGCCAGGAAGCGATGCACAATGTGAGGAGCAGAGCTCCCGCAACGTGAACCACAGCCACTCTCACCGACGAGGTCCCAAGCTCCTCCGACGATCATGGCCGAATCCATATTGGGGAAGCCAGCATGACAAGCACCTGCAGGAGAACCAGCAGCTCGAACAACAACTCTTGGAAGAACCCACAACGCCCCCTTCTTCTTCTCCACGTCCCTATTTATGCTGGCAACTTTCTTCAGGTGGAGCATCTTTACTCAACACCAGCTGAATTAATTCAACTGGTGCTAAGTTGACCACCAGTTTGTAATCCATAACACTCATATAGGCAAGTTAATTTTAAGGAGTGTCTAAGAATATATCAGTCACCATCATTCGAGATAGGAAAACATAAACAAGACTTCTGTTGTATCTAGCAAATTATTGTTTATATATCTTGCGAAATGTAAGTGTTAACAAATCTGACAAGATTAGCTTATTTCAACATGAGTGACTTTGCACTAAATATTAAAGTCACTTCACAAATGAGGTATGAAATTGCTCAGAAATTATGCTTCTTTCCTAGAGTCACACAGCTCATGTCTGAGGGGCCTGGCCAGGAGTGAATAATTAAATTGAATGATTAAACTGTGGGATGAAAGTGTTTAAGAGTGAATGGTTGAAATGTGGGGCAAAAGTACACAAATAATTAAACTGCAAAGCAAAAGACACGCAGGCTCTGAGAGAGTAAATAATTAAACAGCAAAAACACACAGGTTCTGTGAGGAGTGAATGTTAAACTATAGAGCAAAAGTGCACAGACGGTATGAGAATCGGATGGTTAACAAGAAGTTTAAATTGGCGAAGCATGTTGGGTCGGCCCATTGTCCTCCTTTCCTCAAGAAAAACTGCTTAGCCTTGAGATGGTTCCTGGTCCAAACTGCATTTTTTCTCTTACACTGATACTTTCAATAAAAGCCAGAGAGTTCTCGATTTGGTGGCTTTTTCTTCTGGAGTCTCCCTGATTGCTAGGAGTTCTCCATTGAGAAATAGCTGCTCAGGGCCTCTCCATGGATTGACCTGAATTTTGTCTCTGAGCAATCTTTTTCATCCTTCACACTGCCAGAGGCCACCCACCATGACACTAAGGAATAAAGGATCTGGATTTGAACTCGGAGACTCTGTCGCCACAGTTTGGATATGGTACTTTCATGTGCTACAATGGGAAGAGAGCATTGGCAGCAGCTATGGAAACTGCTCTCCACCTTTCAGGGAAGTGAGAGATACAATTGACTTTTACCAGATCTCACTGTAAATACTGGGATGGTATTTCGTAGGTTAGCTATAACCAAGAAATTCCTTCCTGAGGGATTTTTTTTTTCTTTTTTTTTTAGCTGGTGCTGGAGCATACTGGTCAGGGGCTGTACCGCTGGACCACATCTCTTTCCCCAGCAGGATATATCTGCTGTGTAGTCTAGGTTACTTATAATAAATAAACCTGAAATTGCAGCTTATCAGATACAGTTGGTTAAAACAAAAAGGGTACTGATTTTCAATTGGAATGAATAATTAAGTGTGAACACCAAGAAGCCCAGAACGGAGGAAATTTCTTTTCTCCGGGTCATGCCTACAATATTCTTAGATCTCATCTGTTACTTTGAAACAACATTTCTTAGGGCTGAAAGAATATTTTTTGAAGCCAGACTGATAGCACAGACCACTTCAAGACCAATGCCTTGATACTGTATTTGTTTTTTTTTTTTTTTTTTTTTTTTTTTTTTGCAGCACTGGGGATCGAACTCCCAGCCTCACACCTGCCAGACAGGCACTTAAGCTGCTGAGGCAAACTCCCAGCATGATACTGTATTTGTAATGAGCGCTTGTATCCTCCTCTAATCAGTGATTTTTGTGCTGGTCAAAATTGTGACCATTCAAGGTCTGTGTTTTTGCATACAGCAGAAAGGGGGACGGGGCTGTAATTAAGTTCACAAAGCTTTTAGGGTTACTGTGCTACTTATCAATCAAAATTGACAAGCTCCAAACAACTGGGATTGTGGAAATAAGAGCCAATTAAAGTGATAGTTCCATTTATGAATGGTTAAAATGATAAATTTTATGTATATTTAAACTATAATTTTTGAAGATAGCAAATGATGACACAACTCTGTGTGTATATGTGTGTTTTCACACATGCACACAAGTGCATGCACCCTCCTGGCCTCTTGATGGATGAATATATTTTCAGCACTTGATTGTTGATGATGGCTCAGCATGGCTTCCTGTTGGACACTGTCTTCCCTTGTTAACAGGGAAGCTGAAACAGTAGGTGTCTTTAATCCATTTATTCTTCCCTGGAACTAAGCTCATACCCTCCTGTAGTCTGCTTCTTAACGACACACAAATGCCTATCAAATCCATAGCTTACAAGAAGAAAAAGTGAAATTAATTTTGTGTTAGTAATTGCTCCCAGTCAGTGTTTGTCCCTTGATTGTCTGAAATAACTTCGAAAATATGGGAGAAATGCTTACTTTCTTGACCGCTAAATTGTTTCTTTTTTCTCTCTCTCACACTCTAGAACTCAAAATCATTAATTTATCAACAGATCTATGAACTGAATCCAGAAAATTCATTGCCAGGTTAGAGTTTCTGTACCTGAGAGAAGGGAAGTTTTCCTGACACCGAATGTGTACAGCTAGACACAAAAGACCTTTCTTCTCTTTCACCAGGATGGGAGTAATGGTGGCATTTTAGAAGAGTGTTAGGAATAGAAATGATGGTAAAACGTATGAACAAGCACTGGGACTTTCAGGGTTGAAAATAAAGGAGCAGGCCCAGATGACATAAAACTAGGCTCAAATTAAGAACTTAATTAATGAGCTAATTCAAATGAGTAGTATACCTAGAGAACTACATCACTGTAACTTATCTAATCTCAGTGGACTTTATATTCAGTGATCCAAATGAGAAATGTTAACACTCCCCAGGAGACCAAGAAGTCAGATTTTAATAAACAGAGAAACACTAGAGGGAAACAGTTTACAAGAGATAATTTGAAGTGGAAGGTTTCAGATCATTTTAAATTTAGTTCATTTTTATAGTATAAACAGAAAGGAGAAACCTGATTGTGTACTTTTTAAATTGGAACGTACTTTTTATAAAATTCTCGGTGTTGGTTAACAACTTTTGATAGCTTCTAGATATAGAGGCTCAAGGTGATGTTGTTCAATTGTAGGACATACTAGGTATTTTGTCGTTTTTAGTTATCAAGTTATTTTATATCATAATATCAGATCTAGGAAGGTTTGATTAAAACTTATACACTCATTTCCTTATACTTACTGACTGCAGGTAGGCAGAATGCCTGCCTTTGAATAGCTCTGAATCTACTGAGAGTTGTAGCCTTTCCAGATTGTGACCTTGCCCTAAAAAATCTTCTTTATGAAAAATTTCTGTTGTTATAAGGTTAAGCACAATGACAAAACCAAAGATACTTTAAATGTGTGCTCTGTGGTAAGAATAGCTTCCATGGACACATTCCTGAAAGTATTATCTGGTAAAAGGAATATTGCAAAGCTCCAAAATATCAGGAGTTATAGCCCTAGAAATTAGTATATAATTCAGTTACAAAGTCAATCAACCAAAAGACATAAATCCCTAAGAAAACTAGCTTAATTAGTTTGGGTGCTTGCCTCCTGAAACTACTTGTCAGGGAATTTAATTAATTTTATTTTTAAAAACCAACAAATTAAAGCTGAGATTAGAGGCAATAAAAATTCCTTTAGTATTTGGCCATGAAATGTCATTTTGTTGGCATGTGTGACATAGAATATTGTATTTCAGGATTATGGTTTGTTAACTCACAGTTCCTATTACTGAATTTCTTTGTTCATCTTGTGTCCGGCAATTTTAACTCATCCTATGTAATTTTTCATCAGTGAGAGTAAAATTACCCTCAGGAGATTATTTTTTCAAATACAGTTGATGATTTATAAATATACACTTCTCTTTAACTAAGCCTTCTTGAAGGAACATGCACTTCTGAGAACATTTATTTCACTAAGTCAAAGCTTGGCTACCATTCTGTCCTATGATGCTATCTGAACTACTTATACTAATGTGTCACTGCTGGGCATAATAGATTTTAATAGTGTTAAAATTAAAATAGGTCCAAGTGAAAGTACATATGACTATGTGGAATTTTCTTTGTCTTTTGCCCTCTCTGGACTAAGTGGGTACTCTAGCACTGAGGTATATCACTAGTAACTAACTTTGAATTGTTTGAAAAATTTCTCATATAGTATTTTCTTCTAAAAGGGTCTAATCTTATGATCCTCACTTTAATAATCTCTAAATATTTGTGGCAACTTTTACCCCATAGTTAAAACATTATTCACCTTTTTCTGATCAGTCATTTAAATGTGCAGGGAAGGTGAACTAACCTCATTTGACAGATATGCAAATGAAATCAGAAATCTTTAAGTTTAGGATGCTAAAAATAATTTGTTCTTTCACATTATGAATATTATACTTCTATGGGTTCAAACTCCATTGTAAAAATGTTATATTTTTATCCATATTTGGAAATTTAAGCACCGTCTGTTCAAAACAGAAATAAAATGTGAGTAATCATTTAAGTTCAGAAAAATTATTAATAAAGTCCAATATATAACCCAACAGAATTATACAAGCTCAGATGAATGGGTTTCAAAATCAACCATGGTAAAGAGAATAATAATTAGTAGGACATTTTTGAAAAACGTTATACAAGATAAGCAAAAGATACGTACTTAAAGCATGCTTTGCTTAATAGCTGATTAAAATTTATGGAATGACTTCTTTGTGCAAATTGGTAACTGGTGAATGAGAAATTTAAGGTGGTTAGACAAGAATTAGATATTGTAAAATATATATATGTATATATATATGTATCTAATATATATGTGTGTATATACATATATATGCACATAGAGATAGTCTCCCCATTGTCAAATATTTAAACTATTTGAAATATTTTTGTATGAACGATAAACTCAAAAACGTAAAAAAAAAATCAAAATGAGTAAGAAATGTATTTTCAACATTCACACTCAGCATAATCCATTTGAAATGTCAGACCATGTTACTCCTCTAATTAAATCTTTCCCTTCTCTGACACTTTACTCAGATTTAAAACTCATATCCATCAATGGTCTAGAAGGCTCTGTGTTTTACTTTTTGACTTCATCAGATCTAACCCTCTTCTTTACTCACTGTTCTCTCATCCTGAGCTTCTCACAGTGTCTCGGATATACCCGATACTAACTTGCTTTGCCCATAGGTTTCATACTATTTCCTTTCCCCAGTGTCTTCTTCTTTGTGAATGATTACATCCATACTGCCTACATGACTCTGACCTCTGTGGTAATTTTTCTTCAGAAACCTGATATTAAGTAATATAAACACAACTCCCAGATTCATTATCACCATTGCCACTTGGATCTCTTTTTCCTGAATTACTTTCAGCTCTGTTTTAAGCAGCACAGTCTTATTTGTGATTAGCTGTCCTCACCCATTAGAATGTAATCTCTCCAAAAGCAGGGTCTCCAATCTTTAGTTTGACTTTAAAAAAAAAAACATTGTACAGAACCAAAGCAGGCAATCTTGGCCAAAAAAGAAAAAAAAATAAAAGGAATTCAGAAAAAATACAGTATTAAGAATTTTGTCTTTAGGGCCAAGGATTTAGCTCATTGACTTAAGCAGCACCTGCCTGGCAAGTGCAAGGTTGTAAGTTCAATCCCCAGTACCAAAAAAAAAAAAAAAAAAAAAAAAAAAGAATTTTGTCTTTATATTCTCAGATGACAATAATCTGACCTAAGCTGGTAGGTCTATAAATGAATATCGATCATCTTTTATATACATCTATAAGAAAAAAATCAAATGTTATGTAAAAATTAAAAAGCTATAAACCAATCATTTTACCAACCTTTGCTTGGAACATTTTCTAGTGATATTCATTCAACTAATTTTTGAGGACTTGTCACATGTGAAGCACAATTCTAAGTGTAAAAGATTTTGAATAAACCAAAATTGTTCCCCAAATTTGTGGATGATAAGTGAACTAGTAAATAAATGAGGAAAATAATTTTGGCAGTGATATGAAGAAAATAAAAGAGAATGGAAACCAGAGCCTGATGGAATAAATTGGACAGTTAGGAGATAACTCATTTCCTTGGCCCATTATTAAAGTGATACTGTGACTAAATCTGAGGGAAGACTTCCTGGGCAGAGGAACAGTAAAGACATTCATACCAGAAATATTTCAGTGGATAGAAGAACAAAGTACAGGCTGAAAGGGTTAGAACACTGAGTGGTGTGGGAATGAAAAGGACAAATGAGTAGGGAGATGATATCAGATGAGTAACAAAGATCTCTATTCTACAAGGATTTGTCCATTGTGGAAGGGAGGCTTGGTTCATGGTAAGTATTGTTGGAAGATTTTCAGCACATGGGTAACATGATTCATTTTTAAAATGGTTTCCCCACTATGTGAGATCTGAAATCCTTCGACTACATTTCCTCAAGTAATTTTTGAGTATGAAAAGTTTTCACCAGTATTAATATTCTCCAATGACGCCTTCAAAATGGAAATATGTCCTAAATATGGGAAGAAACTTTATGTTCTAATTTCATAACTTCTTGTGTGTGGTTTTGATTTTCAATGTAACTTTGAGTTTTCAGTTTTTGCCATTCAGCACTCTGTCCTAGTTTATCCATTCTCTTATTCTCTTTGACTCAAATACTCTGATTATTTGAAAATTTGCTGAAATGGAAAATTAAACACAACTGGGAAATTTATATATATTTAAACTAGATTTTATATAACCAGAATTTTTCCAGGATCACTACTTACTTTTATATCTGGTTCAAAACATATAACTATTATTTTCCAAGTTTTACTAATTTATTTATTGCTTCAATTATTGCGTGTGTAGGGATTCCTGTGACTGCTAAAATACATGGTCATGGGCTTTTTGTTTTAACACAAAACAAATTTGTTCATTCACCATTCCAGAGGACAAATCAGGGAATCCACCTTAACTTTTTCAAATTCTAGCAGTTTCCACCATTCTTTGCTTCTGGCCACATTGCTTTGATCATAAAACAGAAAATATTCAAATCTCTCTGTGCCATCTTTTCATCATTTCTCTTCAAACTATGTAAAATCTCCTTCTACCTTTCATAGGGATATCGGTGACTGTATTTTAGAGCTCAACCAGAATCCAGGATAATGTTTTTTTTAAAAAAAAATTATTTAAGAAATTTCACGTGTGATTTCTTTTTTTTTTTTTTTTTTTTTTTTTTTTTTTTTTTTTTTTTTTTTTTTTTTTTTTTTTTTTTTTTTTTTTTTTTTTTTTTTTTGTAGCAGGGGTTGAACTCATCACCTCACACTTGCCAGGCAGGCACTTGTGCCACTGAGCTAAATCTCTGGCCCTAAAATAATCTCTTTAGACTAACATTTACATGCTCCAAGTGTTTAGATATGAATACTTTTGGGAAGTCATTTTCTAATCTACAGATTGGGAGTGAATGTATGTATATTTTGACTCACATAGGGTTTTTTTTATCTTGCGTTCATTTAAAAATATTTTTAAAAATAATTTTAATATTTTAAAAATGAAAAGAAAAATGATGTTTGGATTTTTAAAAAATAAACTCACTTTGCGTGAGATGTAGGATTATGAAAGAAAATTCATATTGACAATCCCATAAGAAATGAGGTCACTGTTGAAATTTAATATAGCACTTCAGTAGTGCTGGCTTTCTGATATTTATGACCTTTAATTTACCCAGATATCACGAGTTCCCAGGGTATCCCAATTTCACAATTGTTGCTTAAAAGTTGACTCCGTTATTATTGTTAACTGGCTCCAGAATGGAGATTAAATCACATCAGCTGCTGCAGCGCCCATGTATTCACTCTGAATCTTTCTCATTTCCAGGATTTCTTCCTTGGGAGTACATGCAAATCTTACTAATTTTTTTTCTTTGAAGGATAGAGATGTGGTATTTTTATACAATGGAGCAACACTCTGCCACAAAGAAGGACAAGCTCCAGGCATTCCTAGGTAAATGGATGCACTTTGATACCACACTCCTAAGTGAAACAAATTGGGCACACATGTTGAAACACTGCACTGTTTCTCCAGTGCAAAAACCTGAAAGTGTAAACAAGGACCAAAATGTGTAATAGATACTTGGAAATGGGAAGACACTGTTCAAATGAAAAGGGAAACAAGGAAAGGGGAAGGGAGAAAGCAAAGAAGGGACAAGGGAAAAAAAAGAACGGAAGGAAAAAAATGGAAACGAAGCTTATGTAAATAAGGAGAGTAAGAAGATCTGAAGGGAGGTGATGGGAAAAACAAGATATACCATGTACAGGTACCAATTTTCTATGGTGAATGTTATTATGTATGTCTAAAATGTACCAATAAAATCAAACACATACACATGCACACAGACACAGGGAGATACCTGAGTGCAGAGGCTCTGAATTTAATCCCCAATACTGGGGGGAAAAAATGGACAAGTACAGATGGTTGAGGCCAAGACAAATTTCCTATTGATTTTTCATAGGGGTAAGGGTATCATTAGGCTCTACAGTCAAACTTTTCAACTCTTTCATGAATATCAGTGCAAAAGTTGGAAGTGTCCTTGTTATAGTTTGTGTCTGGGTGGCCCCCAAGCCTCCTGCAGTCATGGAGGTGGCTGAGTCTAGCGTTTGTGATTGATTCATTGTCTAGTGCTGGGAATGGTGGTGTGAGTGCCGCACCCGCCAGGCCTAGAATATGAGGGAGGGAAGGAGGCTCGCTTTTCCCTTTATCCTTTTTTTCCCCTTTTTCTCTCCTGTTGTTTACAGCCACCATGACCAACTGCCTCACCTGCATCAGCTACTCTTTAGTGTTAATTCCATCAACTGCAGCAGAGTTCTACCTTTTTCTGGGTTGTGATTTCTCTCCTTCATAGATATCACTTACTTTTTTTTTTTTTTTTTTTTCCGGCACTGGGGATCTCACAACCTCACGCCTGCCAGGGCAGGCGCTTAAGCCACTGAGCCAAACTCCCAGCCCTGGTTTTTTGAGGCAGGGTCGCACTGTGTAGCTCAGGCCAGCCATGCACTCGCGTGGTAACCCAAGCCGGCCTCAAACTCACAACGCTCCGCCTACCTCAGCCTCCCGAGTGCTGGGATTAAAGGCGTGCACCACCACGCCCAGCTACTTACTTTTTTTTTTAAATCAAAAAGCGAGTACAGCTGGGCATAGTGGTGCACATCTGTAATCCCAGCATTCAGGGTGCTGAAGCAGGAGGATTACTGCAGGTTCATTGCCAGCCCAGGCTACAAAGTGAGTTCAAGGCCAGCCTGTACTGCATAGTGAGACCCTGTCTCAGAACAAAATAAAACAAAACAAAACAGTACCCAAATTAAGTTTCTTGTTTATGAGGGAAGATTGTACTTACTTGGTATCTTTCACTTTTCCTAATTTGGTATAAAAAAGGCAATTTTTCCAAATGATCATCTTTTTAACAAATGTATATTAGCCTTAGTATGATATTTAGTCAGTGTGATGCTCCAAGCACACTGTCACATTACAGAAGTTCCTCACCAACATGACTGTACCGTTTATAATTTCACAAGGTCATTGACTTGATAGAAAGGAAACAAGACTAAAACATTTGTGGATATTATAGAGTAGTTCACACTGGAGAAAACATTTGAGATGGCTCTTGAAAAGTGAGGAGGCAGAGAAAGTGAGAAAAGTCTACAAAAATAGCTAAGAGCGTGTGTCAAGAAAAATGTGTGAAGTGGCTGTGTATTCTGTGAAAGGTGAAATGTTTAATGTCTTTTGAACACAGGTTGTGATAAATTGAAAGTTACTGATATTCAGGAAATAAAATGAGATGGTTGTTATAATGATTTTATTCAGCAGTTAAACAGACAAATATTTATTTGAACATCTACAGCCAATCTACAAAATGAACCTGAGGGGCCATGAAGGGATGAATGGATAAAGGACATGTGATATATATAAACATAGCAAATGCATGGATATGTATAATATATACATATAATAGTGCATGGTATAAAGATCTATATCTATACCTATATCTATATCTATCTATCTATATCTATCTATCTATGTCTTTATACCATGCACTATTATTCAACCTTTTTAAAAGGAAGTTATTTTTTCATTCATGGTAATATGGACAAAACTAGGAAATATTATAATATGTAAAATGATCCCTGTGCACTGAAACAGTACTACGTATCTTCACATAGATTTACATCTCAAACAATTGAGCTCAGCGACTTATAGAGTATAATAATTTTTATCATACTCTGTGAGATTGAAGCATGGGGAGACAATAAAAGATAAAAAGTCTCACAAAGCAGATAAAGTCTGATTCTTTTTAGATCAGTTTCACACCATGTCAAAGATAGCTAATAACTGAGAAATGTGTATTTCAATATCAGTAAGAATAAATTAATAATGTTCTTGTTAAAAGCAAATGTTAAATATTTGAAATGATAGACATACTATTAGCTTAATCATTTTATATTGCATTCAGTAGTTTGGCAACCACTTTGTACCCCATCAATATGTATGGCTATCACTTTTTAATGTATATTAATTATAAAAACAAAGATTTTTCTGGCTATTCACAAAAGAGGAAGTCTGAGAATCAAAGAATGAGAAACATTCAATGCAAACTCACTGACTTGATGACAGAGAAGAACATAGGATAAGGGTGAAGCCTGCCTCTAAAAACCGATAGTTGCTACTGGCTTGGGATCAGAAAGATAAGAGAAAATTTAGTCACAGAGTTGCAAAAAACTGATTTTTTCCAAGAATAAAAATCATCTTCGAAGTAACTTTTTTCTCAAGAGCCATGACCATTAGAGAAGTGAGACCAGTAATCATTGTGATACCACCATTGTGATAGTCTTAGTAGAGAATCAGTTTTGTTACACTAGACTTCTGATCTTTACTTAGTTAATAAGTGGTTGTAGTTTTATGTTGCTAGCTGTGTAGAATTTTTATTTACAAAAGTGGAAAGTTAATATAGGTAGAAATTAGTACAAACCAATGAGAGGAAATTATAAACAGTAAATTTGAAAATTGACTGGAAATTCCTATTAATTTCAATAATAATAATTTGGAATTTTAATTAAATTGAATTGTTTCAAAAGCCTAATATTAGCAATATCTGACATAAAATACAGAAAATAAGTAACTGTAAAAAGGAAATGGGCATACTATCAAAAGCTATTGTCACAAAAATTAGAGAATGGACTCTCATATTCTAAAGCTTCTAAAATTTTTCTGATGTTGAACATGTATAAGAAAAATCAATTCACATGGCATAAATAATAAAAATAATGCAACTTCTTAAAATCAATTATATATATATTATACATTTATAATATCAAAGATACTATCACACATGCATGAGCTTTTTTGTGGAACTAGATTTTACAATACAAAGCATTAAAAGTAAGAACTAAAATGTAAAACTCATTGGAATTACTTGGAGGCACATTGAGTATAATTTTCAGATTTAGAGAACCCAGTAGACAGAGAGGATAGTGTACTGCTTTGCTAGCAACAGAGAGATCATAATGAGAAATTTACAATTATTACAGTATGAGCTGAGGAGGAGAGAGTACATACTGATATTAAATTTAAAGAGTAAGTTTGCAAGCACATTGCTGAAATATTTTATGCCATAGTTGGAAGGTTGAGCTTTCTCTTTCTCTTCACTTCAGGTAAAGAATACAAGAAAAATCTTCGAAGTTACATGATCTAGTGTTTCTTGGAAAGATGTATCTGCATCCATTGCACTGAGTGGGCTGCAGCTATCTGAGGTAACTTTCAGACCAACTAGTTGAAGGTTCTAGGAGAAGACAATGAAGTAAAGAACTCAGATATACAGTAAAGACTGAGAGTTGAGATCATATTTGTAAAAAATTTCTGAAACAGAATGAACTGGAATTGGGAAGAAAATAGACTGCATGGTCCATGAATGTGTTAATTTCAGAAAACT
This sequence comes from Dasyprocta punctata, assembly GCA_004363535.1. Lineage (NCBI taxonomy): Eukaryota > Metazoa > Chordata > Mammalia > Rodentia > Dasyproctidae > Dasyprocta > Dasyprocta punctata. Next base: position 42,780 of record RJWM01011342.1, on the reverse strand, counting down.
TTTAGTTTCTAGGAATGAACAATTGGCAAACACATTTGATTAGGAAATACAGAGATCATGGAAACAAAGGGTTAAGTATTATACAATTAGTTTCGGTCCTGAACTTCAGTAGAAATAATAAATACATATGGGTCATTGTAAACATGATAAGCAGGTAGATATTTCCCAACATGTGTCTAAAATAATTGACAAAAATTTCAGAATATAAAAATCAATATAAAGTTCAGATGGTGCTTAAGCAAAAATTTTTATGTCTGATTATGAAGTTTAAGAAAATGTTCACAAAATAGTAATAATTGTTTTGTTCAGACAAGATTAGATATGAGTTATTATAAAATATTGAAATTATTAAAGTATTTAAAGTTTTCTATGGGGAAATGAAAAGGAATTTGTGATTGACTTGGAATTTTTTCTTTAGAAACTTCTATGGTGAATAGTCTATTTTAAAAGATTTCTGTGAGGAAGCAATAATATTTCTATTATAAAGTCAACATAGGAGAAATGTTTTGATTGCCTGTTGTCATTTAAAAGGGATCTAACATGAAAAATAGTGTGATGCTGCTAAATGAAATGCTGAAGAAATACATCAAACTCAGTTTAGGGATTCATTAAGAAAAAAGATTTGATTTTCCTATATTTAATATAGATGCAAATGTTTTTGCTAGATGAGCATGAGACCTTTTGGATTGGCTCACTGGAGACATCAAACTTGTTAGTCAAATGAGAACATGCTTTTGGCAAATCTTATACTATTCAGATATAGTTTGTATGACATTTAAATTAATTGTGCTATAATTAAAGTTGTTACAATGTTTCATCTTTCTGGAGTATATTTTTGTGACTATCATGGTTAACTTTGTGTATCAACTTGATAGAGTTACAGGATGCCACATATCTGGTAAAATATTATTTGTGAGTGTCTCTAATACTTATTTGTGGTAAATCAGTAGATTGAATAAAGATCACCCTCATAAATGCAAGTGGGAATCATCAAATTCATTGAGAATGTGAAAAGAACAAAGTATGAGTGAATTTTCTCTCCGACAGATCCCTCTGCTCTTCTCCTATTCCTAGATATTGACACTAATGATTCTCAGGTTTTCAAAGTTGTAAGAATACTTACACCATCAGTTTCTTTGTTAACTAGACTTTCGGATTTGGAATGGAATCTTAACGCTGGCATCCTTGACCTCCAGGTCATAGATGGGAAATTGTGGGACTTCTTAGTTTTCATAGTGCATGAGCCAATTCCTCATAATATATCTTTCTATGTATCCATACATGTTCATCTGTCTGTTCTCTCTCTCTCTCTCTCTCTCTGTCTCTCTCTCTCTTCCTGTCTCTCTCTCTCTTTTCCTCTCTCTCTTCACATACAGTGTAGGTTTTGAACTTTTTCTAATAGCTCTGACTATTATGAGCAAAGGGTAATGAAACAAACAAAAGATAATTGATATATAAGTACTAGGAATGGAGTTACAGAGAAAAAGAAATTTAAGGATGACTTGTGTGCATTGGTTCTAGGATTTTCTGGTATTGTCTCTTTATTATGATTAAAGTTAAAAATGCTAATGATTATTTTCAGTAGTAATGACCACTGGCAGTCAATAATATGAACTGTTTATGTAGATAAGCAACATATTGGGCTGTGTCATGTACATGTACCAGCTCCACACAAGTAATGTAAAAATTATGCACTGTGAATGTGTAAAACAAGGAAGAGGGTCAAGTTACAGGTGGATCAAGGGAAAGGAAAAAGAATGAAAAAGGCATTAAGATATGTTACATACATGTACCAACTTTCCACAAGAAAACATTATATATTACACTCATGTACTAATAAACTAAAATAATTTTAAGAATAAAAAAGCTAAGGAATTATGGATATACTAATACACAAGGGGATGCAAAAGAAATAGCACCATCTTAGGAATATTGTAATACTTAGTGTCACTGCAGACTTGAAAGAAAGCAGGGATATTGATTGCTGTCACAACCCATTGAATTCATATACAAGATCTGGTCTGTGCAGAAGACAGATGGATCTTGGAGAATGACAATGTATCGCACAAGCTTAGCATAGTATTGACTCAAATTATACCTGTCCTACCAGATATGGACTCATTTCTTGAAAAAGTTTCATGTATACTAATGTTATGGTTTAGATATAAAATTTTTCCTAAAACTTCATATTCATAGGTGGAGCCTGGTCAGAATGGGCAGGTCAATGGTAGTGTGACTTGAAATGATATAAATCTGTCCTTGCTTCCTACCTTTTCTCTCTGCTTCCTGGCTGTCATGGGTTGAACAGCTTTATACCCCTGTGCCCTTCCATTTTCTTTGGACCAGCTGACAATAGACTGAAATGGTAAACCTCACCTACTTTAAATTGTAGGTGCTGAGTATTTTTCTCAGTGATCTGAAAGTGGCTAAGACAGATTTTAATACCAGAGAAGTGGGGTCATTGCTCTGGTTGTATCTGACCATGTGGTTTAAAAGCCTTTGGAACTAATTTATGGGAGGGGAATGGGAGGGTTTAGAAATGCAAGACTACAGAAGTGTTAGCATACTGGAAGCCAAGTTTAATGGGAGATTCTGATTGGAACTCAGAAACCTGAAATGCTGACAAAATGGTCAAGGCTCAGGACGTTATCTTTGGAAACAAGGACTCCACTGACAGACTAGAGGCAAGTCTGTTTCACCCTAGCAGAAACTGTCTTAGTTTTACTGATGTCCTGAGACTTTGTGGGAAACTGAGATTAAGTGTGGTAGATTAATTAATCTGGCAGAGGAAATTTCAAAGCAATCCAGCATTCAGTCTGTGATGCATGGGTACTATTGGCTGCTGTTACCTGTATCTACAGTGAGAATTAAGAACCAAAAGTAGATTTGAAGATAGTGATTTATCAGAAAGGAAATACCTGCAAAGTTAGGGCCATAGAATTCATCTTTGTTGAAAAGATTAGCATGAAAAAGAAGGTAAGTACTATGCATGGGAACAATAGGAAAGCTGGATTGAAAGTTTCTCAGGAATCAGTAAGACTATATCCATCTTGGCCTTAGAAGTGCAAGAGTATAAATCTTTTAATTAAGAAGAAAATTACAGGGAACTGTGCTGGAAAAGGGACACCAAAGGAATTTGTTCCACATAATTCATATCATAGTGCTCAGCCATTCATGCATGCAAAGTGTTGTGCAACCATGTTACAGGCTGAGCTAACTATTGAATGTAGTGGTGGCAATTCTTGGTATCATTCACATGATGCTGGCTTGATAGATATGCAGAATGTGAGAGTAATGGGGTCCAGGAAACTTCCACTCAAATTTCAGAAGAAGGCCTGGGATGACAATTAGTGTGCCCTTGATAGGGAAGTCCATGAGGCTGTGACAGTCAAGCCAAAAGGACGATGAGACCCAAGAAAGAAGGAGAATATGAATGTCTGTTAAGGAAAGCTATAGGTAGTGAGCAGTGCCATGCCTGGAAAGAACCATTGCAGCCTGCAGTGACACCTGGACTGGGCTTCCAAAGCCCTTTGGAGTTCACATCAAACCACAACCTGCCTGGGTGCTGGATGTGAAGCTACAAGGTTTAATGTTTGTCCTACTTAGGGTTCATCATTAAGAATTTGCCTTGATTTTAAGGGGAGACTTCAAAATTTGACATTATAACAATGCTGGAAATATTAAAACTTTGTAAAATCTTACAGCAGCACTAAGTGCATTTTGTATAATGAGATGTGAATAAACCTTTGGTTGACTAAAGGCAGAATGTTATGCTTTAGATCTAAATATCCAATACAGTTCTCATGTTCTAAGGTGGAGTCTGTTGGGGAAGGGCAGATCACTAAATGTGTAACTTGGAAGAATCTATTCTTGTCCCTCTATCCTCCTTTTTATCTCTTTTTCCAGGTTCCATAGATTAAACAGTTTTCTTCCACCATGTACTTACACCATGCCATTTTTGTATTGGAGCCAGTTGACCAGGGACTGAAACTATGAGGCAAAATAAACCTCTCCTCATTTAAATTGAAGATCCTGAGTATTTCATCCTCATTAAGAGAAAGTAGCTAAGATGACTAGTAACAGGCATGCAGTTTTTGTTATAAAAAATGCTTTATTTCTTATAACTTGTTAATAGAGGCTCCTGGAAGAATTTGATTTTAGAATGTGAAGTTAGCAATGTACATCAGGAGTATGTCACCTTTCTAACCTTATGTCATAATTTAATTCATAAGAATCTTGTTAGCTTTCCTTTTTCACAAGATAAAAATTCACACATTGCACTGATGATATTATGTTGATCAATCTAGTGATCCAGAAGTAGCAACTCTTATAGGCTTTACTAGAGGGTAGCATTTACATGTTAAAGGATAGGAAATAAATTTTAAAAAATCAGGGGGCTTCTACCTCAGTTCATATTCTAGTGATTCAGCAGTGTGGGGTATATTAAGATACTCCTTCCAGGGTTAAGGTTACATTGTGCCTGTTTGCTCATATAGACAAGTATCTGGTTTACCCAACTCACAATGAACTTCAAAAAAAGTTGTGAAACTTAGTTTTTTGCTACATGTAAATTCTCACCAAAGAGTAAGCTCAACAGTGGAGGACTTTAATCATTAAGGGACAGAATAAACCATGACCCATACTATGATGATTAGCCATACTCCTTTCTCGGGCACCCTTGTCACAAACCAATGAAATCATGGGTAAAGTGGTCATGGTGGCAAGGATTGAAGTTATGCATGGGCTCAGCAAAGTGGAATTCCTCATACAAAGGTTGACTTGGATATGACTAGAGCACAGTGCCTAAGCTACCAGCAACAGAGGCCAACATTGAGCTGTTAATATGACTTCCATACCTACAGTGATCAGTCAGGTACCTGGTGGCACAGTGATACACTGGAATGCTCCTATCATGTGAGGGAGAATATTTGACCCTTACTGAAATAGATAACTACTCTAAATATGAGTTTTCCTCTCCTCCACAAAATACTTCTGCAAAAAACCTACCATCCATGGACTTACGGAATGCCTTACCATCATTTTACTCCAGACAACATTGCTTCTGACCAAGGAACTTACTTCAGAAGAAAAGAAGTGTGACAGTGTCAATATTATTAGAAACCACTAGTCTTAGCATGCTCCTCACCATCCTGAACAGCTGTTTTGATAGAATCATGGAATAAATTTTTGAAGACTTAGTCACAGTGCGAACTCAGGGCACTTCCTTGTAGGTCCAAGGCAAGGTGCCTTAGAAGGCTGTATGTGCCAAATATATAGAACTGTTTTGTTTTTAATAGCTAGAATTCACTGAACCGAGAATCATTAACCACAATTCAAGGATCCAAGTATGAAAGAATGAGAATGGGAGCTGAATTATTAGTTATTGAGTTACCTCACTAAACATTACTTCTTATTCCTGTGATTGTAGTTCATTGGCTTATAAGTTATAGTTACAGAGTAATGCCCCTGCTCTCCACACCAGTGTTTCCATTGGACTGAATGTTAATATTACCACCTTGTTATAGTTAGTTCCTCCTCTCTCTGAATCAACAGACAAAAATCAAAGTTACTATATTTGTTGGAGTTATTGATTCTGACTACACCTGGATACCAAGAACTCCAAGTTCCAGGTAGAAGCCAGCGATACTGTACATATCCATTTTTATTTTCATGGAATTTTCTGAACAGAGTTTCCCAGAATTAATGAATTATTTGCTGAGTTTTTAATTAATTCCAGAAGAAAAGAGAAGGCTATTCAGAAAATACATATTTCCCAGTGCTTAGAAGTGAATCATTCATGTAACTTCAATATTATACTCTTTAAGGCTTATATAAAACAAGGTTAACTACTTAACATGACACAATTTTAGAACCAATAGTGATATTACAAATCAATTAATTCAACCTCATACACAGTCTCATTTTTCAGATGTATGACTTTTTTAACATCATACAAATAATGTCGGTCTGAGACTAGAATATGCCTACTGCAACAGAACATATAAAAGTTGAATGCATTTTGTAAATTTTATCTGAATATTATGAATATCTCCAAGTAATGAAATTATAAATGCATAAAAAACTTTCCTTAAGTACTATCATTTATAGCATATTAATATTATGATTGTCCAGTTTTATCCAGAAGAAAATTTTAAGAGAAGAATTTAAACTATGTGTATGTTCTAAAATAAATAGCTGTCTTTCAGGGAAATGGCTACATCTTGTCTTATCAAACATATTAAATGATTGAAACAAATAATCCCAGAGGCAATATGGAAAACTTGTGATTTTATAACTAATGTGGTGGGTGAATTAATTATGCGTTCTTTTTGAGATTTGTTATACTTCTAGTATAATTGTCTGCCATCTTCAATCTTACTACTAGAAAGGAAGAATCAGCATTTATGGAAATCAGATTAAATTATTTCAAGTCTTTTCAGACCTGGGAATACTTAAATGTGAAATAATGCTTTTGAATATTATACAATATAGTAAAAGTCACAATCAAACTTTTTATCATTTTCACTGTGGATTTTAATCTACATTTTTACTTTATGTATTCTTCAGTATTATATGTAATTCTTTCAATGTTCTTACTCACTATAAAATTTATACATTTTAGAGTGTTATGCAAGGACTTTGAGAAAATTGACCCAAATCTCTCTAAAGAGGCAGGTAAACTGAAATTTTAATCCATATATTCTCTAACCAAAGGTCAGATTTATGTTACCACTTATTCTACTGCCCTGTCAGGGCCCAGTACTTTCAACATAACACTCCTCTACAAAGATATCAAATGAGGAAAGATATGATCTCAGATCAAAGCTTTGATTGCTTTGATATTCTCTTTCTTACATTAATATTAAGCTACTTTTAAAATTAAATTTATTGCCAGACGTGATGGTGCACGCCTTTCATCCCAGCACTCGGGAAGCTGAGGCAGGAGGATCATTGTGAGTTCGAGACCAGCCTAGGCTACAAAGTGAGTTCAAGACCAGCCTGAACTGCATAGTGAGACCCTGTCTCAAAAAATAGTGCTGGGGATTTAGCTCAGTGGCTTAAGTGCCTGCCTGGCAGGCACAAGGTTGTGAGATCAATCCCGGGTACCAATAAATAAATAAAATTTATATATAGGCAATTTTTGTCTTTTTTCTTCAGAATCCATAATATTGTATACAACAAATAATTTTTGATGCAAAAACACATACACTGAGATATAAAGGAAATTAAAGTGTGAACTTCTCTCTGCCAGGTTTGGAAATAATCCTAGCTGCTCTTTAGGACCAAAGTTGAATGAATTCCATTTGTGAATCTCATTCTTTAAAAAAGTACAACAAGTGTTACATGGGCTCAGTGGATGTTTAAATTTCATGAAAATTTTTAAATGAATTTTCAAAATGAGGTTTGAAATCTTTCAGACATTGAAAATCCCATCTTTGTCTTTTAAAATGATCTTCAGTAAGTGTTGAAAATATTTCCTCTTTTGTAAAATAGACATTATGGTCCATGAGCCAAAAGATTTTTCAAAGGTTAGGTAAGATGTGTTAAATTCTTGTATCCTTCTGCAAATTTAGGAAAGAGTGCTTGTGCTTTATGTTCAAATTTATATTCCCAGTGTCTGCTAGATCACAGATCTCAGTATAAATATTGTTTTAAGAAATCAATTTTTACTCCATTGATGTTTATAATTGTTGACTACAAGTGTAGAAAGCACATTCATATCTTCAAGCTCCCTACAATGACACGAGATTTGCAACAGCAATAACAAAACAAAATGGAAAACAAGTAAAAGAAAGGATAGTAAAATGATTATAACTTGTGCTAGATCTCGCAATAAAGGTAGGTAGTGTTTCTGTGTTAAGAAGGCACTGAAGTCCCACTCTTCAACACTTTCACTAGTCTCTTCCTAGATGAAGCAATCATTGCTTCCCAATTGGATTCTTGTAAGAGTTTCCAAATTCTTTTTTCTACCCTAGAGTCACTACCAGCTGTTCTCTACCCAGTAATCACAGTTACCATTTTACTATGGAGTAAGATCTATGCAGACCTTTTAGAGGGGTTTCCATAGTTCTCAAAGTAAAAGCAAAAAACTCTTATGTAGTCCTATGTTTATGGCCTGTACCCATCTTTACAAAGATCTACAAATTTCACTCAGCCTGCTACAGTAGATGGGCATCTTATGGATTCCTTTAACACATCCTGTAGGACTGTTGCACTTGTTCTTTCCACAAATAAGGTGCCCACATAGCTCACTTCCTTAAGTGCATCAAGTTTTCTCCTTGTCAGGTAGTTTCCTAATTTAATCAGATCATCTACATGGGCTGAAAACAACATCACCCATAACACTTCACTTCACACTTTATCACTCATATCTTTCTCTATTTATGTTTATTATATGTGTTATAACCCAACAGATGATGCATTTATTTGAACGGTGCTTCATGATTCATTAGGATATTTTCCTTAGTTTAATGGCCCTACTGCCAGTAACAGTGTAAATAGTGGTTGCTCAATAAATACTTATGAAGAAATGAATACTGTGGCAAATACATTACCCTGTCCTTATCTTTTACCAAGTATATTTAGATAAATCTCAAATGTATGTGTATTCCAAGTTTTAGGAACATCAAATTTTCTTACTCAAGCTTAAGTTAGTTGATTAAAATATTTTATTCTGAAAAACCAACTTTTTAAAAATTTCTGGACAAAAATCACTAACTGAAAGAGAAACAAAGTTAAAGTAACTTTATCAATTAGCTTTTCAGTTGCTGGATGCAATTTCTGATACCCACAATTTAAAGGTTAAGTTTAGTTTGTCATATAGTTTCACTCTATGATCAACTGGTTCCAAGGCAGAAACATCATAGTACAAGGGTATAATGGAGCCAAGATGTTTAACCCATGGTGACCACGAAGCAGAGAAGGAGAAGGCAGCAGGAAAGCAAGGGGTCAGTGACTAAATCCCATAGATACACCAACATAACCCACTCAGACTCACCTGGAAGTGTCCTCTACCAATCCTAAGGAAGATATCTGGGACACTCACCCTAACTGCCACAGTAAGTATCTGAAAGTAGAGTAAAAAACAACCTTATATTTAAACATTTCTCTGTTTTCCTGTCTTTTCATTAGATTCTGGTATATTTTTAGAATTAAACTTGAAGCACTCAAGCAAATGAGCATGAAATTCTATCGAGAATGGTCCAATTGTTTCATACTAAATTCAAAACTATGTTTCAAGAAAGTGATTTCAGTGCTTTGTTTAAAAGCTTACCAGTTAAAAGTACTTCACAAAGCCAATCAGATATTTTTACCTCAATCAAGAAGACTCCAGGGTTTATAATCAAAATAATTTATGTTCTTGTTTGTACGATGACCTTGCTTTATTTTGCTTCCTGAAATAATGGAAAGAAAATATCAAAATGCAATCATTTCAGAAAAATAATAGCTTTTTAGCTTTACTTGCAGGTGTAGAAATTTCTTATTGCATATTTCAGTTTTTAAAAACCGAATGCCTTTACATTTTTATTTGATCCTTTATTGTGTTAAAATTTCCTTATACCCTGAGATTTCCATGATCCTAAAATGGTAAAATATTATTATCAACAAGTCTTGCTAAATTGTTAGAAGAAAACTACAAATAAACAAAATGATAACTACCTGCAGAGGAATTTTAGTGTATCTTTTGTGAAATAACCAAGTGTGACATTTTCCCAAATTCCTTATGTTAAAAGGCAAGTTAGAATCATCCTGGTTTCTCTCTAGACCAGTGATCAAGGGAACAGAATAATGGTATAGAAGAGAAAAAGTGTCATATTGATATAGGCCCATATAGAAAGAGAGGGTTTGGCTGAGATAACAAAGCAAGGAAACTAAATTATGAAAATTATATGATTTTGTTTTTTTCTTACGTATTTATTTAATTATTTTTTCTTAGAATCTACTTTCTCCTATTATGTCTGAGACAGACAAACTGAATGCATATTCTTTTCAGAAGGAAATACTTTGTGAGGAGAGTTCATTTCCTGAATAAAGAGCACCTCATTTTATTATAGATACATTATCTCCATTATGAGTTGCTGGTTAATTTTAAACTCACAGAAATGAAGTAGCACCTTATCCAAAAGGTTAAATATTTCCCTATACAAACTTCAAAGTTCTCTTAAGTCATAGGATGATTTTTCCCTTTCAAATTTCACAGGCTTTAGTATACTGCCAGAGTCAGATATGACAGCAATTTCTCCTGAAATCTAGTTCCATGTTCTCCACAATGTACTACCATGAGGGCCTGTGTGAAATGTTCTGAGACCTGAAGTTCAGAATGTTAATACAAAGCATGTGGCACAAAAGCCAAGTAAGTGAGAAAATATATAAACCAAATGGAAATCATATAAATCGTAATTACTCAGCACAGGGTGATTAATCTCCTAGGGGATATTTGTCAGATTTCTGGAATCATTTTGACTGTCATGATTTGAAGGGTAGGGAACTTTCTAGAATCTAATGGATGGAGTCCAGATATGCTGACAAGCACCATAATCTGCATGAGACAGTCACATGACCAGCCATTATCTGACTCAGGACTTAAACTTTTTTAAAATTCCTACAAAAAAGAAACATAAAAACAAACATTCTTTTCAATAAACTAAGGTAAACGTTACTATAAATAAATCAAGTTAGCATATATATTGAAGCATTTTTAAAACAATGGAATACACAATTTGGGAAAGTATTTCAACATCTCCCTGTTTCCTGTTTATCTCTTTTTGTTCTTAATAGTGTTTCTCATATTCATTTTATCTTTTAATAAAATAAAGAAAATTTTTAAAAACTCTTAAGAATTACAGATGGAGAAAGAACAACAGATGAAGAGGAGAGAGAGGAGATAAAACAATGGAGAAAATAGAGTGAGAAGAATGATTGAAATACAGTTGACTCTCTACTCATTAGTTTTGCAGCCATGGATTTGACCAAGTGCCAATCAAAAATTTTTTTAAAAATTGTACTTTTCTTGAACATGTGAAGGCTGTTTCCTTGTTGTTATTCTTTAAACAACGCAGTATAGTGATTATTCACATGATAATGATATTGTATTAGGTGTAAATACAGATTATTTAAGAGCGATAGGATGTGCATAGATTATATACCAATACTACACTTTATAAAAAGAATTTGAGAACTCATAGATTTTGGTATCTGGGGGATGATTTGGACATTGAGGGATGATTGCATAAATATCAGGTAAAGAAAAAGTGGAAAATGCACAACTAACAAGAAACTACCTGATTTTATATGTGTATAAAAATAGTTCATTTAGACAAAAAAACTATTTTCATTTTTGTAGATGATGAAGAATATTTTATCTTTTTAACAAAGCTTTCTTTATTGAGTAGCTGTAAATAAAATGTAATTAAATGATTTCACCGAAGGCAAAGTGCAAGTGACAAGATATATCATGTACAGGTGCAAATTCCCTATGATGAATGCTATCATCATGTATATCTAAAAAGTACTAATTAAAAAAAGAAAATAAGACCTTTCATGTCAAATTTGCCTTACAGAAACAAACGGTACAGAAGTATGGTGTGTTGTGGTCTTCTGAACTCTTATTTTATATGAAATGTTGTCAGGCTTAACCATCAGGGTTCTTTGCTTCTCAGAGATAAGAATGTGCTATTTTTCATTTTTGTGTGAAGTTTGTGTCTAGGTTTTGAATAATTTATTTCATTTCTTTGAGGTGAAGTAAACATGTTTTCAAGTGCAACTTCAAATCAGATATGGTTTTAAATATTTCAAAAGACCTGTTAGACTTCACCTCAAAACTATAAAGAATCAGAAGCAAAGAGATGCATTTAAATAGCAACAATGATGTGGCACTTGTAAAATGAATTTTGAATCCCAGAAACCCTTCAGAGTATTTTACATCATTAAGGTAAAATACTCTGTCCTCATAAATGAAGTAGATTGTATTACTATTGTGCCTGTTTGATACACCAGGAAACTAAGATGCACTGAAGTTAAATGAATTGTCAACAGTTCCAATGAACTGCCATATATATTAGAATTTGAATTAACCTTCAGGTAATCTGGTACCAGAGCTGGCTCTCAATCACCATGATATATATATATATATATATATATATATATATATATATATATAGTTATATAGTTATATAGTTATATTTATATATATTTTTTCAAATCATGTCTTATTTCAGGCAACTGTATTTTCATGTAACATTTCATGATAACTCAGGAGATAGCTTCAATATCTTTTTGGTTATGTATGGGTGGAAGTTGATATTTTAATTCATTTTAGAAGTTCAACAAATTATATGCAAATTCTTTGCCAAGTACATGGTACAAATTCTTTGAATAAAGAGCAGAAAGCATTGACTGACACTAACAGATACTTTCCTAACAATTATGTATCATCCAATTATTATTTAATAAAAAACACCACTAATTTAATTTGGACAACCTTTAAAATAGGGGCAGTTAGTTTGCTGTAGTGCTGGTACACCTTGCTCTTATCTTCTGTCTAGAAGTAGGTACTGTGTCTGGAACCCCTGTAACTGTCGATGATGAGATGACCCTGAAGCTGAAATCCACTCATTAAAATTGACAAAGCAAAGAAGCTATTTTGGATCTGCTTATCATGGGTTTGTCATAGGGGCCCTGGATTAAAACCTCTGGTCTTGTTTCTATGAGACAAAAACAAACTATCTTATTATTTCATCTATTAATATTTCCAGGCTCTATTACTGCCAGAAAAATTTAAACCCTGACACAGATATTAAAGAAAATGACACTTCTACCTTTTCCTTTCAACAGCAAGTTTCTTTCTTTTTTTTTAATAACTCAAATAGGAAGTGTATGGTTGACTGAGCATGTGTTTATCTCCTCTTCTTTCTTCTTGAATCTTATTGAAAGTTTTGAAAATTCCATTTAAGAAAAACTGACATGGCAATGTCAGCATAGCATTGTGACGTGACTGTGACATGGGGAATAAGAGAGGGGACAAAGGAGATGGCCCTGCCCACCCTGGCTACAGCAGCTTGCATTTTCCAGGTTCTACTGAAGTTGTTTCATAAAGTCTTGCTGGAAATCTGCTGAGATATGATCACCTACAGAGATAAAAAGACACAGGAATGTGGTACCTACTTTGTGACATAACTGACAGTGTTTCCTCCACGACAGGACCTTGAGGTGCACCCCCAGGTTTTAACTGAGCTCAGATATCCAAAAACTATGAAGAAGAAGTCTCAGTTTTCCCCAGCAGATTTCAGGCTTGTTTCCAGGTTGGCGGTTTCTGGCGTGTAGCTGTTCCTTAAAGATTTTTCCACTTGTTTTAGCTTTTTGAAGTGTTCTTTTCCTAATCACAACTTGCCTTTTAGCAATGGTACCTGACCTGGTGTTCAGGCAACACAACATAATTTGACAAGGCCTCAATAGAGGGTTGTACATTTTTGTAACCTTTTGATGTGCTTTAATGCACTTGACTTAGATCTTACTGAAACAAAGCACTTTTCAAAGAGAGAGAGAGAGAAAAAAAAAGCCTGACAAAAATTCACAACTCTACTAAAAATGAGAAGGAGGGTAGAGCAGGCTTTTTAAAGCAATCTCAGAAAGAAAGTAAATTAGATAAATATAGTTGACAGAGAGATTGGACAAATGAAATTCTACCAAATACATTCACGAGAAAGCTGCTGCAGAGTTCATAGCAACTGTGCCAGAAAGGCCTCGGAGGGACTCTGAGCTCAGGGTCATGAAATACAGGCAGTGACTGTTGTGCTGTTTTCTGAGCTGGTGGACTCCTTAACCGGGAGCCATTATCTACTGCGTATATGAGCTCTCGGTAAAACGTGTCAGCTACAGCTGCTAAATACAGCTTATAATCGTCACCCGTCCACAGCTGATGTGGTCATTTTTTATCCGAATTACTGCATATGATGTCTCTCCTCTGCTCAAAAGCCTTCAGTGGCTTTGAATCTGATTCAGCGAGTCCACGTGCTCACCGTGGGAGACTGGAGGGCTACCATTGGGCTCACAAGCTTACTCCCTCCTACCTCTCTGATCGCTTTCCTGCTCTTCACTGTCCACTCCGCCCAGAGCCCCTTCTCCGCAGCTGCTCAGCCTCCTTACTGCTTTTTGAGCATGCGCAGACATCCCACAACTCAATCTGTGCGCTGCCTGCTCTTCACACAAAAATATTTAAACACTAGAGAAGAAAATAATGGAACAAGGAGAACTGGGAGTGAGCACTGACGCTCCAAAGTAAATAGGTAAGAAAGATCTTATAAAGAAGATTTTTGAGGTGATACTTAAAGGAAGATAAGTGGTTTCTTACCTCACCGCCTTCAAATCTGTCTCCAAATGTCTCCTCTGTAAAGATTTTTTAAACTATTTTATCTAGAACTTTAACACTCTTTCCATAATTTCTGTTTCCTTGATCTACCGTATTTTCTTTCTTAATGTTTAATGCCTCCACTGTAATAAATAAATAATGCAATGTAAATGTGTTATGAAATGATTATATACATTTATTATAATAAATAGTTATTAACATGCTGTCTATTTATCTTATTATCTGTATCTTCTCACAAGAATGTAAGCTCCTTGAAAGCAGAGATTGTTTTTATTTTTACATTTACTGTCAATTTTTTTTTTCTCTACCTGTGGTAGAACCTGGAGCATGATAGGAGAATCAAAATATTTTTTTGTAAGTCTAAATAGTATAGCTGCTTTGGAGACAGCAGAAACTTTCCATTACTCTGCTTTCATAGGCTTGTTGAAAGTAGACTGCTTTGTCTTTAAAGTGACAAGATATTTCTTTTTTTTTTTTTTTTTTTAAGGTGAATGATTTGTTTAGGAAAGATCCTGGATGGACACTGAGATTCACAAAAATCAGAGAATTGTGTTTTCTTCCAAATCTCTGTAGTAGGCATTCCAAAAAATACAAAACACAGCACCACTGTGAAATGGGAATAAATGAAAAGTCTCTATCTCTAGGGTGAAGTCTTTTTACTTGTGTTTAGAATAATGAAATCAGATTTCCAGGTTGGTAATAATAAGTAATCTGGAGGGAAAGGAGAAACAAAGGCCTGATGCTATTTTCAGTTCAATTAGACAAGAGCTAATATTTCCTTACAGTCCTTCCCGACACACAGTGAATGTCAGACACGAAACAGCAATGGAGACTAAGGAGTTGTACATGAGAGAGAAAGCAGGAGAAAATGACATGATTGTAGATAAAAGAGAGTGAGTAGAGAATTTTTCATGTAAGGAGCTCATTCTGAAATGTAAAACCTTAATTCTTTATGTATTATAATTTGAGATGCACTTGACTAGAATCAGGAAATACATTGCACCTCATTTGTTGCTGAAAAGCAAAGAGAACAAAGAAAAGAATTATAAATGTGCACCACATATACATCGAGAAAATGAACACTCTCCTATTAGACCACTCAGAATCAATTGTTCTTATGATAAAAAAGTAGAATTGAAGAGTCACCAAAATTCAGGGAGCACATTTCTTCAAAGTAGTAGATATTTTTACTAATCTCTAAATATGGAAAGATCTTGAAAACTATTAACACATGTTAATACTTACATTTTGTTACATATTTAAACGGGAATATGAAATTTAGTCAGTGGTTCATCAAATTCCTAACATTTCACTAAATAAGACAACAAAAGTATCATTTTGGACCATAGATATAGGAATGGAGGGACTGGGCAGAAAGAACCAAGTGTGAAGACATGGGAACATTACATATCAAAGACTAATTTGATATGTAGAAATAGAAGCATACCGTGCTGTGTATGCATGTGAAGTTCTAGCAGCTGGAAATTAGCCTAATGATCGGGAAACACAGAAGCTATGGATTCCCCACCTCTCAAGTCTTTACCCTATAGACTACTAGTCATATTCAATATTGGGCTCTCCTGATCCCCCTCTTCTGAGTGAGATTCACAGCATCAAAGGCTGACATGACAGGAAATTTCATCTCTTGCAGTTAAATTGTAGAGATTTTTAAAGTATGATTTTGTGGCATGATTTCTGTCCTAGAACTATATATCAACCTTATTTTTAAATTGCTGATCACTAATGTGTAAAAGTTATGAATAGATACCAACAAGTCTTCAGGAAAAGCATGTCGATGAGAGGTGACACTGAGACTACCAGCTCCCCTAAAGCAAACCGTTCTTACTGTTCCCCGAAGAACAGATTTCAACTAACTCCATACATCTACTTTCTTCTTAAGATAAATGGTGTAAAAACATATGTTCTGCATTTATCCTGCCTTTTAAAATTTTCCCTGAAAATCGGAGTGGGAAACCAAGGCAATAAATTTATCTTCTGAATGAATGAACTCACTTGTCCCCTGTTGGAGACCGCTATGAAGCAGTTCTGAGCAGGATATAAAATTTACTAATTGGCATTTTATTTATCTGTGAGCCTGTCCTAGGCCTAGGCCCCTTGCCTGGCGATGGGAGCTGATTCATAGTAAGGAAATTCTATGAATCACTGGTTCTGACCGAGGCCTGTAGTGGCCAATGAGGTCAGTGATACCTCAAAAGGCAAGGTAAAAAAGGTTGCAGCTGAGGACATATTGGCTCCATAATCAATTATGTTAATAGAGACTGCCCTGCAAGATTCTTACTCTGCAGGGCATCACAGTCCCATCACAAAGGCCATTTTGGAAATAACATAGTTCTCCATTCCTGGCATTCCTTCTTCCTTGGAGATGTCCTTGAAGTGACTCCCAAGTCCTGCTCAGTTCCGGCACCACCCTCAGCACCTCCCTCAGTATCCCCTCTCTTTGTCTATTTAAAAATATATACCGGTGATCCAGAAAAACTCTTTGTCTTAACCCTCATGATAGCTGCAGAATCAAGAACTCTGCAGGGGCTTTGATCCTCCTGGAGCCCTAAAATCATACAACTTGTCTCATTTATTTAAGCCCTTGCCGTACACTCGTTGGGAAGACTGGGGATCTAGGCCAGGTCCCCGATAGGCCCCTGTCTTGTTGAACTGGCAGTTATTGACTAACAGGCGCACAGTGTTAAAAATGATCAAATATAAAAATATTAGTGTTATTAGAAAGCAGTTCCTGTTCCGAAGGAAATATGGAAAATGTGATCATTGTTTATTAATATATGGATACCTGATGAAAGTCTTTTACCAGAAAGAACTCAAGAAATATAAATTTTTGTTAGTTTTATTCCTTTCTAATAGGGTAATACATAAATAGTTGTGTGTGAATATATCATCATAAGTGTATTCTGGTGGAGTTTTTTGTCTTTGGTATGGAAAATCTCTGAAAATAGAATTATCTTAAGATTTTGTGCATTTTGATCAAGGATTTCTTTCTGAAGGAGTTTGACTTTCAGCTTTGTGTAATTTCTTCCTCTGTAGCTACCACTTGCTAGATTTTGCAATTTTGTATTTGTCTCCTTTAGACAATTGAGGTGTCTACTGTTAGGAGAACTAGTTGGTCCTTTAGATTTTAGCATTTACCCCAAAACTTCTTAATCATAGTTCCCTTCCTAGTAAGTTAATAGACCTTTTTAACTTTCATTATGTCAAGAACCCGCCTCAAAGGAACTAGATCAAAACCACAAATCAAGAGAAATCCAGGTTTTCATGATATAACAGCTGTCCTGCTATTCTTAATGCATCTTAAACAGTAATGTGGAAATACTGTGTCAATACCATAAAAGGTCAGAAATAATTACCCGTTTAAATTTTTGTACCTATAATGAAAATCCACCACCTTAATCCACAACTGACCTGTAGAAAGAATGTTTTCAATAAAAAGAAACTAGTTAATTTCAATCAAGTAACAATAGTTGGCTGTTACATAAAGGAGGACAATGGGCAAATGAAACAGGAAAACCACATTAAAGTAGTCAACCAGTGAAAAAAGTTGCTAGACATAGAAACAAGTAATTTGTGAACACAGAGACTTTTACTACTTAAAATTAGAATTTTTACAGTGCCTGATAATATCCACTATTGACCCTCATCTTCTATCATTAATTTTAACATAAAATTGCACTGTATGAAAATCAGTCCGAAAATCAGTAAAACAGGCTGCTTTTTTAAAAAACAGATGGTGAGAAGAAGAGAGGCAGACCAGTGACAGAAAAGAAAAGAGATTTGAGTGTGACTGAGCATAGCCAAAAGGAGGATGTTAGATAAAAAATTGAATACAGGGAATAGAATTGTTTGCAAATGGAAAATTGTATTTCCAACTCTGTATAGTGGCGTATTGAGACACTCTATCAGGTTATTAGAGAGTAAGCCATATGGGAACATTTCATTATAATATTTTTATGTAATTTATTTTGCAAATGAAAAGTTTTGCATCTGGAATTTAACCAAGGGAAAAGATTTTTTTTTTGTACTTACTAAACTAGAGGGAATATTGGAATGGTTAAATCAAATTGACAAACAAGCATACAATTTCTTAAACAAGTAGAAACAATAGAAAACATAACATAAAATCAAGGGGAAAGAAAAAAAGAAGAAAAGAAGAACAAGATTAATATGTTAAAACTACAAAATAAACAACTGACATTAGGACCAAAAATTTGAAGAAAACACTTGGTGATGGAAAGATTAACAGAAGGAAGGAAAAATTATAGAAGAGGGTTTGTTTCCAAAAGTGAGAATGCTCAAAACTCAGAGCATTAGAAATTAGAAGAAGGCAGGAACTACCATTTAGATGACAGGTTGAAAGTCTACATTGTAAGTGCTTAGGCTAATTGGTTCTTAACTGACTCTTATCCCCATTCTTGCACAATAGTAGATGTATTATTCACTTTCTCATCACCAGGACAAAACACCTGATACGTGCAATATAAAGAAAAAGAGGCTTATTTTGGCTTACAGTTTCAGTGGGTACAGTCTATGGCAGGCTGTTTCCAAGGCAGAAACAGCTTGTTGGAAGGACTTGGAGTAGGATAGCTGCTAACTTTATGGAGGCCAGGAAGTAGAGAGTGAAGAGGAGAAACAGGGATAAGAAGATACCCTTCCAGGTTCTGTCCCCAGTTACCACCTCTTCTATCTAGGCTCTACTCTTGAACATAAGACTTACAGAATACATTGTAGCACTCTTCTCCTGGTTTCTAAAAGGCTCACGTTCATCTAGTCTATCTCTAAAAGTGACCAGATTCTTACAATTCCATCGTTGCTGAAAAGTTCAAATTCAAATTTTCCCTGACAGTCAAGGCAAACACTTGGCTGTGAACCCCTATAAAAATCAGAACAAAAAGTAAACACATCTAATATGTACTGGCACAGGGTAAACATTATCATTCCAAATGAAGGAATAACAGAATACAGTGACATTGGACCAAAGGAAGACCAAACCCTAGCAGCGAAAAGATTAAATCTTTCAGGTACATGTCCAACACCCAGGGAAAGTTATGGTGAGATGTGAACTCCAAAATCACAGGACCCTCATCTTGGCCTTGTTTGTTGCACCCTATAAGGAATCGTTCTTGTGCTGGCTCTGGTCAGTATTTGTGGTTCTTCTTATTCTTGGAGTCTCCAGATTTCTGCTGTTTCCACTGTGCTTTAAGTTTTATTCTTTTATGTTCATACATGGCCTTGTCAGAGACAAACTCTCTGGCTTCCCAAGTCTTCTTTTGAAATCGGGGTGTAAGACTCTTTGACTCTACAATGCTTACATTCTGCATACCCCTGAAAAGCAGAAAAAATATGGATAACACCAAGGATTGTTGCCAGTTTGAACAGTAGTTGAGCTCCCTCAGATCACTACCGCAATGCCTTCTCAGTGTCTGGATTACAGAACTCAGGGAAATGTGGCCATAAGCCTGTGCTGCCCTGAATAATCAGGATGCCCTGGGGCTTCTTTTCCAAAGAAAACTCTTGTAAATGGGTTTACTCTTTTTCATTCGTGAATCTGCAAAGGGCAAGGTCTGGTAAATTCCTAAGATGTCTTTAAACCATCTATACTATTGTCCTCATTCAAAGTACTTGGCTTATTTTACAAGCTCATCTTTTTGGTAACCATTCTCTCCTTTGTACCAACTTTGAAGGCACTTCCTCTGGGGAATCTGAAAACTTTCAAATTTTGCAGATCTGCTGTTTGGTCTTAATTTTCACTGTAGATCTACCTAAAAACAGCCAGCATTAGTCATGCCACATCCTGTTCGTTGGGATGACAGCAAATTTCCTCCACCATATCAATTACACCTCCATCTTTAAATTCAGACTCATATCAAGTCTTAGGACATTGAAAAACATACACGAATTCCTTGGCAGAGTGCATGGCTTCTAGTCCATTTTCTAATACACTATTTGTTCCCACCTGAAACCTCATGAACTTTGCCTTTACTGTCCACATTCATATCACCACTTAGGTCTTCTGAGTTTTTACTAGAATCTTCCACCAAATTTGGCTTACAGCACTCCAGGGGTTTTTGGCTAGCCCACATCTCTAAACCTTTCCCAACTCCTGCAGACTAATACTAAGGCTTCTAAACCTCATGGTCAGGTACAGTTACATCAGTGGTCCCACTCTTGATACAAAACTTTTATTAGTCAAGCCCTTATTGCTGGGACAAAATTCCCAACACTTGCAACATAAAGGAGGAGATGTTTACTCTCTTTCATAACTTCAGTGAGTTCAGTCCATGGTCTGATGGTTCAAAGGCAGCACTGGCATGGTGAAAGGGCTTGACATAAGATAGGTGTTCACTGCATAGCAGCCAAGAAACAGGTGAGAAAAGGAGCCTGGTGCAAGGATATGCGCTTTTAGTTCATGTCCCCAGTGATCTTCCTCTTCCAACCAGGGTCTCCATCAAACATGAGACATTAGACTTAACCTATAACAGTAGTCAAGTCAGTCATTGCTCTGAAAAAGAGTGCAATGAGTGTGATGCCAAACGTGCCAGTGACCTGATCTAAGAGTGCTGCTGATATTTCTCCTTTTCCAACCAAAATTTGAAATAATGTCACAGTTGCCAGTTCATAGTAGAGTCAGACACACTAAACAAACAGCTAAACAAATAGTTGAACAGAGATTTCTCCCAAGGGAGCATACTACTAATTCTAAATACTAAGTGAAGTCTCAAATTTAAAAACAAGATGAAACAAAAATTACAATAGAAATAGCATCAAAATATACAGTTAATTAAGTCAAGTGAAGGATAATATGAAGTAGAATTACTATATTCAGAGTAAAGAAAGAGATTATATTCTAAATAGAAAACTCACAGGAAATAGAATGTAAAAGACAATATTGACTGCAAGCAATATTATGAAAGAAGAAAAAGGGAATGAGACAGAAATAAAGGGAGGATAGAAGAGAAAAAGAAAGGGAAGTGTGAAGGCAAAAGGGAGAGTACGAGAGTGGGAGAGAAAGAAGGAAGGAGAGAAGGTAGGAATAATACATAGGAAACTAATACCTTAGGACCTAGGAGGTGTCAACTTAGCAGTTGATGCTAAGAAGGAGAGCACATGAAACCTACTATGTCCTAGTTTATGGGGCTTTCTGTAAAAGCACAGTGAATATAATGTATCTAATCCTCAGAGATTAAGATGTATTGCTGTCCATTGTCGCTATCATTACTTTTTACTTTTGTTTTTAAAAAATCTGGTTTTCTATCACTCCTAGAAAATCCTATCATGTATGAGTGCAAGGACTGAGTCTGTTTTAACAACATATACTCACCTCCTGTTACAGGGCTCCATGCATTTTTGTATATTAGATATTTAGATAAGTAACATATGAAAGCTGGCTTTCTGATCTTTTTTTTCTAAAAATTATTTTAATCTCTCCTTTTCATCAAGTTTCATATCTCTATCAACATTACTTTCTCAAAATTTAACTCCAATCACCTATCTTCCTCATAATATTTGCTAGAAGCTAGAACATACAATTCACCTCTTTACATCTAAATCACAAAAATTCCTGAAAATTTTCCTGTAACTTGTCTCTAGGTAGAACACACAGTTCACTCTTTAATACAGTACATGTGCCTTAGGAATTTGTCTTCTGTTTACTTTTCCATATTTTCAAGTGAGTCCCATTCATGGTGTAGGAAATCAAAACATGCTACTCTAAAATGTGCCTCATTTGCAAACTTATCTTGAATAGATTATTTTAAGAAATATAGAAGAAGTTATGAAGTAGACTATCCTTTCCTAAAGAAAATTTAAATTTATTAAATATTGAGCCAGGTAGGGTGGCACACACTTGTAATTCCAGAACTAGAGAGGCTGAGTCAGGAGACGTGCCATGAATTTGAGGTGCACCTGGGCTACCTAATGAGGTTATGTCACAAAAACAAACAAAAACAAACAAACAAACAAAAAAAGGAGGGGAAAAAAATAAAAAAAAAGAAAAAGAAAAGAAAATTTCTCTTTGAAAAGGAAGTGAAAGTTGACTCCAAATTCTCAGACTCTTATCAGTGGAGAGAGTGCTGACCGAAGTCTGTACACAACAAAGCTTATCCTTCCTTACTGAACTTTCTCTGATCTCTGTCATAACTTGCCTCTGCCACTCTTTTCCTTATTCGTTTTTAGCTGAAGGTGATATTTCACTCAGAGTCTAAGTATGTCTTTCAGAATAATTCATTTCCCTTGCATTTCACCCGTATATGTAAGCTATACATATTAAGTAACTTCTTATATTTTCCTTGTTAATCTTTTTTTTTTTCTGACAGAGGTTGAAGCTGAGATTTTAAAAGGATAGAGGGAAATTATTTTTTATCCTTAAAAAGGTATCCTATTAAGAACTTTCAGAAATCAACAGATACCAACGGTTTTCCTAAAATGTTCTCTCTCCTCGTGATTTACTTTTGCCTGAATTTTCTCCCTTCACCTTAACTGGAAAATACTACGTAATTTTTTTCAGGTCTTAGTTTGGTGTCCTTCATTAAAATTTTCCTGACCTGAAAAAAATAAAGGGGTTGTTTGAAATATGTGATAAATAATTTAAACAAAAAAATTAATGCAGTAAAAGATACATTGCCATTAATCTACTTGAAAATATTTCTTCTTATTTTCAGCACACTGTTTCATCCTTAGTGCCAGTTTCTCAAGCAGTGCTGGAAATCCTCTTTTGTAAGTGTCTGTATGGAGCATGATCAAAAATTCAGTTAATGCTGCTGCTGAGTGCCATCTCGCAGAAAGGCAGGGTTGTACATACAACACGGTGCACCCTGTCTGCTGCATTCAAGTCATTGAACATCATGCGACTTCCAGCTTTTCCCTAAAGTCAAAGTAATGATGAAGGGTAAATATTTTGATGTGATTCAGGATGTGGACACTAAAGCCACTCACAAAAGCGGACTTCCAGAATCGGTTAGAAAGTGTCAAGAATGTTAAAATAAGTGTGTTAGAAGCAAGGGGAAGAATTTTGATTGGGACTAATGGCAATGTATCTTTTATTGTAACAATGCTTCAAAATTTAAACATTTGTCATTTTCTTGATCACTCATTGTCTTTTTATGTTCATATATTTTTGCAGGATAAATATGGATTTAAAATCAGAAAAGCCTGGATTAGGCATTCAGCAATATAATTTTATTTGAACACCCAATTTATTGGTCAATTTCTTTGTTTAAAAAGTAACATGCAGGCATGTGAAGATTAAAGTGCAACAAAACATTCAGCAGGTGTCAGACAATAATTCTTAGTAAACATTAGATCTTATTCTAGGCTTAAGTGATGACACTTTCATATTGTACACTATTTACTAAAAAATAAACACAAAATGATGAAAATTTCACAAGCCCTTGAGCCTTTTCATTGTACATATGTTTCATTCACATTGCCAGATCTCTTAGAATTCACAAATTACATTTAAAAATTTGCTTAATTATATTGATTTATTTCAGTTTTATGATTATCCTAGAAATGCTATAATGTACCCATCATCAGATTTACATTTAGTCAATTAGAATGGTTACATACTTTTTATAAATTCTTATAAACTACAAAATTAAATCCCATTATTTTGTTGGAAGTATAACATACCCATAGAGGAAATTAACTGTCTATTCAAATCATCAATATGTTAGTTAGTTTTCCTATCACTAGGATGCAATACTAAATACCATTTAAAGAGTTAATTTGACTCAGTTCCAGGATTTCCATTCATGGTCAGCTGGCTCCAAGGAAAGGCCAGCATAGTTAACAAGTTGAAGCAAAACTGCGCACATCCTGTTGACCAGGGAGCACAAGAGAAGAAGGGACGAGCAACCAGATATAGTATCCAAGATTGCACCTCTAGGGCTCACTCAGACATAACCAGAAATGTGCTGTGTTAATCCCGTTTGTCAATCATGTTGAAATTCTACTATTGTACATAGACATGCTAATCACTGAAGGATTACGTGTCTCTAACACAAGGTTTGTTGAGCCTAAATTTATCTGCACTATGTAGAGTTCGAGTACCTTCATACAGCTGATTGGCCTTAGGATATAGACAAAGTGAAATCATCGCCTAAGAGCTTCCTTTTACATGTCTTAACTATTTACTGTAATGTTGCTATTTTATCACAACTAAAAAAAATGCTAAGTAATACATATAAACATCTTTAAAGTTTCTTATATCTTACCATTGATATTGAACTTGTATAGTCCTCCAATTTTCCCCACTTTTTTCTCTGTCCTTATCAAGAAATCCAGAATTCTTTAATTGCCACGTGTCTTGATCAAGCTGCGTATCTTTGCCCACAGGCTTGTATTCAAGCCTAGGACTTGAACATTTCCTGGAACTGGTAATGGTATATAGACTGTTGCCCTAGACAATGAAAGAAACTAAGTGGTCCTGAGACAAAGCTTTTAAACCTTCATATACTCCATGCCTAACCCCCTCTTATAGACTTAACCTGTAGAACATTTCTTGAGGATTCTTACAACCCCCTGTAGAAATAAATTTGTGTTAAGTCAGGCATGGTGGCACATGCCGGTAATCCCAGCACTTGGTAGACTGAGGCAGGAGAATCATTGCAAGTTCAAATCCAGCTCAAAGTAAATTGAAGACCAGCCTGAACTAAACAGTGAGACCCTGTATCCAAAATAAATAAATAAACAAACAAACTTGTGTAATAAATACTCTGAACTGATCATTCTGACTTTTAATGCCTTTTTCTCTAGAATTCCAAGAGGGTGTCTCTGGATATTTTAGGGAACCTGGCATTGGGGCAACCCCAGTCATGGATCAGCTAGGATAAAACCAGAGTGCAAGTTATTTTGTGTAGATGAAATTAACAATGGTATTCCTGTGAAAAATATTTTTCTCCCATTCAGTCAACTTTACTTGCTTAACAAAAGTCAGTGTTCATTACTTTGATTTGTCCTCTGTTCAGCCTCAGGAGTAACAGGTGAAGATCTGGAAAACACAGGCACAAAACTGTTCCCTGAGGTTTCTATCAGCACCAGTCTGCCTGAGTAGAAGTGTGTATTTGTATTAAAGATGTGGATTACTCTTCACCAGAGGTTAGTGCTTAAAATGTGGTTGTGAAAAGGTCAGAACTTTTATCCATTAAGCCATCAATTTTTTTCTATAGTAAGAGTAGACGAAAGGTTTTAACTTGAATCACAAATGTAAAGTTCAGCAGAATGATCATATCTCAAATTCAAAGAAAAAGTTGAAAATACCTTTGTCATTTTCTGTATTGGAATCCAGCGGACTAAATGTCAGAACAGAATGACAGTATCAAATCTTGAATCATGCCCCGAAAAGCTAGAAGATATGGCAATTTTCAACTTTATGAGTTCAAATAATACTCATAATCAGGATGCAAAATTTGAATCTGACTTACATAACACTGATGTGAGTTTTCATTTTATAGTACCGTGTTTGTTTCTAATTATATTCAAGTATGTTATTGCCATTGTATAATGTGTCACACACTGAAGTCAAGCAACTGTTGTTGTTGCTACCTAAGCAGTATTTAATTGCACACTTGAAACAATGAAAGTGAAAAAAATCTGATTTAATTGTTATGAAGTACTATTGTATGGGACAAGTACAATTTAGATAGATATTTATAGCTGCTTTATTAAATTGCAACATACAAATATTTTCTAAGATATTGCCAAGTTATTATATTCATTATTTACCTCCTGAGTGACAAACACTGGCTTCTCCTTATTGTTTTTTATCCTTTTTAAATATTGTTTTATTAAATTTAAAATTTTTATAAAACAAGAGGAGGCAAAATGAAACTGGGAAGCTTTCCTGAGACAATATGTCCCATATATTGCAAGATTGTTTATGTTTTTTCATAAGAAAAATAGATTTTCACAATTGTATGACTTTAGGAAATAGACTATTCCAACCAACAGTGAACAAAATAATTAAATTGAACAAAAATACAATAACAGTAACAAAAACTCATTTCTCTTCCCTAACGAGATGATCTGGGAGACAAAAGAGAAATATACTTTGTCATTATATTCACCATATTTCACACTTATATATGGTTCACCTTGGATGCTGATTTCTTAGAAAATATATCAGATGGTTTCAAGGTTTTAAGAGTTGAATTGTTTGTGTGTTATTGTCTTTTCAAGCTGGTATAGCAAAATATTGAATGTTTTATAAGCAAGAGAAATTTATTTACAAGTTTCTAGGGGCTGGAAGACCAAGATCAAGGTACTGACAGATTCAGCATCTGGTGACATTCATGTTCTGGGTCACAGATGCTACCTTCTTGTTTCCCTATGTGGTGGAAAGAAGTTTCCATGGCCTTATCAAGATCTGTATATATTATAATTAACTTTATAAAGTCTTATAAGATAAATAAATGATTCTGATGCTGGCAGAATTCTAATGTTGGGAAAATAAAAGGAGATTGTAGAGAAGGGGAAAACAGGATTAAAATATGTTAAATACATGTACCAGTTCTCTGCCATGAATATAATCATCATGCAATGCAAACATGTGCTAATAAAAGTTAAAAAATATGTCTAATATGATTCTTGCTAGCAAGCCTGATCACTCCTTAAAAATTCCATCTCTTTATATTTTCATCTTGTGGTGTGGCATTTCAGTATTTTAATTTGGAGGGGATACAGACATTGAGATCATAAGAGGACCTCCCACAAATACATGTTGAAATCCTAATTGCTGTAAGTGTAAATGTGAGTTTATTTGAAAATCAGATCTTTGCAAAAATAAATCTAGTTAAGATACATTCATTATAGTAGACCTTAATGCAATAATGAGTGGCAACTTCTGGGAAAATGGTGGAATGGTAAGCAGCCAAGAAAGAGCATCTCCGAGATTTGGTGCCCAAACCCTATATAGCAATGTGAGGGAGAGAAGAAAGAATGAAGTGGGTCCTTGGGCCGCAGGAAGATCTGAAGTGAGAATTGAAGCCCACAGAGAGAGCTAAGAGAGAAACTTCAGTGTAGAAGGAGGAGGCAGGCAGTGCCCTCTCCTTGAGCCCATATTCACTATGTGAGAGGAGTGGCCTGAAACTGCAGGTGCACAGTAACTGCTGGTGACACCAGAGACCTCCACAAGTGGAGCAGAGTGGTGGATGCAACAAACTGCCATGGTTGGTGAGTTGTCCCAGAAGGACCTCCTGCAAGGGTGGGTAAATGGCTGGGAGCCATCTTAGAGAGGAACTAACTGAGCTCAGGACCCTGAGCAGCTGCTGACTCCACCTAGTGGCCCCAACCTGGTCTAAATCTGCAGAGGACATGGGAATTGCTATGGGCTGGGCTGGGCAGGTTCCAGCCTAGTAGCCAGAGGCCAGCTTGAACTTTAGTGTACATAGGAGTGCAAGCTTGCTGGGATTATCCTCTAACCCACCATGGACCTACTGTTGGCTTGCTGAGATTGATTGATAGATACATACTCTCCCATGCTATCTACCAGTGGCAGCAGCGACACATGTTGAAGTACACAATTTTTTTTCTTTTCTTCTTTTTCTTTCTTTCTTTCTTGCTTCTTGTTTGTTCTATTTTTATTTGTTTGGTTTTTTTCTCGTTATTTGTTCTTGTTTTTAGATGAGTATGAACATGGTTTCTAGTGCTTATTGTTGTTGTTGTAGTTTTAATCTGTTCTTATTTTCATTTGTTCCTTCTTTCTTTCAATCCTGTCTTCCACACCAGTTTCCCAAAATTTGTGAGATCTTCCTTTGCCCTTCAGCTTTGCTTCTAATCTCTTTATTTTCTTCTACTTCTCTATTTTTCTCCTCAACCCCTTATAAATTTTCTCACAGCAGGGTAAGACTTCCATATTGAGGGTTTATTTACTGCATATGATTTTCTGGTTCATTTTAGATTCTGTTATATAACCACAAATCTAGTTCATATGATTAAATGTGGCAAATTAATAGTTATTTTAGTTTGTCATTTGCAGGCTGTCTTTCATACTATTGCTATTTCTGAGTGTACCACTTTAGCTATGGTGAATAATTATTCTAACCAGTTGTTCTTCCTGGTATACCAAGATTGTGATTGCATAAGGGTCATAAAAAATACTATAGGCCAGCACCAAAGCAACAGGGACCAGACAAGTTGGCAACAATTTTTCATCCCCAATAAATTGAAGAGGTAAAATTATGCAACAGACTCAAACCCCAAAAGCCAGCTGTATCTGGAAGACCCTTCTGAAAAGTACTCATTTCTTAAAGGTTCTAAATGTTAGCAATAAAGCTATTCAATATAGGCAATTTGGGCTGGGGATTTAGCTCAGTGGCCTAAGCACCTGCCTGGCAGGCACGAGGTTATGATTTCAATCCCTGGTACCAAAAGAAAAAAAAGTGAACAATATAGGCAATTTACAATCATCAACCCAAAAATTAAGCTAAAAAAATACAAATTGAGAAGACACTTCAGATGCAGCCTCACACTTCCAACTCACCAAAGACAAAGCCAGAGGTAATTAACTGGAATTAATTACCTACCTAAAGAGAACCACATTCCTAAATTCTCTGAAATGGTAACAACAAAGCAAATAAACAGGCTCTAGAAAAAAAAATCCAGAAATAATTTATCATATAGCTATAGAGCTGGTGACCATAATGAAAAATAGAGTAGCTTAGGAAAATGATAGGAACCATGAATGCCAATATAGGAAAAAATGGAATCTATAAAACAGATTCAAATAGATATCTAGGTGATTAAAAATTCCATTGAAAGTATATGAAGCAGAATGAGCCAGTGTGAGGACAGAAACTCAGATATAGAAGACAAGACTGCAGTTAGTGATTGGGAAAAGAGAGATTTCTTAAAAATATCAAAGGACCATGAGAAATCAATCCAACAGAAAAAAGAATAACATAAGATTGACCAAAGTTAATGAAAAAGCAGGAGATACTGCAAATGACATAAAAAACCCGTTCCCAGAGAGTCAGGGCAGAAAACTTCCCTGACAGGGAAAAAGAATTTGACAAACATACAAGTGAGGCATATAGAACTCTGATTAGCCATGATAAAAAGTAATCTACACGGCCATGCTGGAACTGGACTTGACCAACAAAGCCAACTAGCTAGCATTTCTGGTAACCTGCACAAGCCATGCAGGGCCCAAGAAGAGAAAAATCAGATAGTGCCTCCTGTGAGCCTTCTGGTGCATGGGTTCAGAATCATCAAATCTCACCCCCCCACTCCCCCTGTAAGCAACTGACTGGTTCAGAGGATAGGCTGAGTTGATAGCAACTGAAGTACAAAAAGCAACTGAATGCTTCTATTGTTTGGTTGACTTTGCAGGCCTGGAGCTGGTGGTCTGAGCATCTATAGAGAGGATAACAGTATGCAATATAGCAAATATGGGGGATTTCCTTCTATCTTGTTTTTGAAATCCAATATTGTTCTCACTGTTTTGTTTTGTTCTGGTTAATTACTTTGCTTTATTCAATATTCTGTTTTGATTGGTTTTACTGTTTCGTTTTGGTTTGATTTTGCTATATCTGATGGAATGGACAACTATTGTGAAGATAACAAGATATACTTTCGTAGTCACTGTTGTTTTCCTATTATCCTGCTTTGAAATTCTGTACCAACTTTACCACTTTGTTTTGATTGGATTTATTCTGTTTTATTTTGTTGTGTTTTACTATCATTAAAAAAAAAAAACTACAGCAAGGCATGTGATAGTAAAGATTCCAGAAATAACACACAAGAATAGAATAATAAAAACTGTTAGAGCAAAGAAACAAATCACCTATGAAGGAAAACCAATTAGAATCTTGACCGACTTCTCACTAGAAACCCTCAAGTCAAGGAAAGCTTGGAGTAAAGTACAACAACCTCCAGTCTCCAAAAAAACCAACCTCCAACCCAGATGAAGTTGCAAAGAGAAAATGGTTTGTGAAGTTGGAGGCAGAGACTAAAGTTAAGCTGCCACAAGAAATCAAGGCCTGGGGCTACCAGATACTGTGAAAAGAAAAGATTTATCTTTCCCTTGAAGCTTTCAGTGGTAAGAGGGCCTTCTCAACACACTAATTTTGGTTGTCACACTCTAGGATTTCAGACTGTAGGGAAATACGCTCTACTGTGTGAGCAACCTGATTTCTTGTCTTTTTGTTTTCAGAGAGCAGTGTAGAAAACCAACACAAACGTTTATTACATCAGTCTAATATAGAATAAAAATTATGGAACCCAGCATTACAATAAACTTTTTGAAAGTAAATGACCATATTATGTCATCATCCTCCTTTCATTTTTGTAGCTATTATTCCTCTCTTTCATTATTTACTTCAAGACCTCCCCCTGCAATGGTACTCCTATCATTACACTGCTTTTATCCATATAGTTAACTCAGTAGCCTAATCTCTTAATTGCTAAGTATCTTTACTTACATAATTTTCTCATTTTATATTAGCTATCCCACCAATGTCAATTCTACTCTCAATGAACATTCGGTGACCGTGACCTTTTACCCTTTTTACCTTATTTCTGCTATTATCACTGCTCACTTTTAAAGCCACATGGGCTCTTCTTATTATCCACTGACATTCATTCTCCTTTAGTTTTTATTTCTAACCATAAACACATTAATTTCACTGAAATTAACATTTATAGAAAGACTCCTTTTTAAAGGGTTTAGGTTGAATTTTAAGAAAATTATTAAAAGACAACTTTGATTTTTTGTGACATTTTTCCATTAAGACTGCTCTTTAATCTTAAAAGCAAATATGAACCAGTTCCATAAATTTCCAGTTCATTATTAGCAGCTAGACTATTCTAAAAGACCTGTGGTCACTCTAACTTTCAAGACCAGCTTAAATCAGCAAACAAAATTAACAAATACTCAAAAAAGTCCCATATTAACTATATACCTGCTCCACAATTGTATTAGTCAGAGTCCTTAAGAGAAACAAAATCAACTAAAGTGTTTATTAGAAAGAACTGTCTCATGGCTATGGAAGCTGATAAATACCAAGTCCTACAGAGTGAGCTGGCAAAACAAAGAACCACTGGTATGACTCCATTCTGAGAGTTTGTGTGCTCAAGACCCAATAAAAGGCAAAATTTCAGTTCAAAGAAGAGTTTAACAATAGGAAAAGATGAATGTTTCAGCTCAAGAAAATCAGGAGGAGTTCTCCATTAGCCATTCTGTCCTAGACAGGTCTTCCGTTTACTTGAATCATCTAAGTTAGGGAAGGCAGTTTAGTTTATTCACTCAAGTTTATCATTTCAAATTCATTCAGAAACAACATCACAGACACACTCAGAAAGGTGTTTGACAAAATGTCTGGGCACCCATCAATCAGTCAAATTGAACCATAAAATTAATTGCCACATCAGTATTGATAGGCAACTCACAATGGGCAAGGTTGGCATAGTCATCTTTTTCTTTGTTCTTCCTCAGTTAATTGGCTTATTTATTCCCATAGCCTTTCTTTGGTTGAGGGAGGAACTAAGAATAAGGAAGATGAGAGTATTCTTAATTAAGTCAGCACATTTCTCAATTGGTTCCATGCTCTCAAACCCTGACAGATGTTTCAATCTGACACTGTCTCTTAATGAGCACCTTTATGGGCTCCTGGTAGAGCCACAACATTGCTGATATTTTGTTCCCCTCTGCAAGCTTCTGGGAACTAATGGTACATTTATAATGTTTTTCTTCTGCTTTTGTTCTATTCTGGTCCTATTGGGCATAGTCTAAGGTGACCACCTTGTCACTATTTGGTATGTCTCCTGTATTGTCTATGAGAAATGCTGGTGTATTCTTTAAATGACCCCTGAGAATGAAAGCTGATTCTGAAGCTATGGTAATTCACTCTTGAGGTGTTTCCCAAGTAAGTCATAGGCTCATCTCTATTGTTCTTCAGAGTCTTCAGTAAGGACTGAATTTTCACCCTATTCTCTTTTCTCGAAGTAGAAGAAACACATTGATCAGTGTAACTCAGTTGAAGAATGATCTCACTATGCTTGGAGAAATTGCTGGTAGTGAAATTAGTCTTACAGAATAATTTTATCCTAGGATACTTTTCTGAAGAAGTCCCTTCTCCAAAATCTTTCTTTCTTCCCTGTGCTAATTTCTTTTCCTATTCTTAATTTGGATAGCAGTTATTCATCTGCCTACTTGAAACTTAGATATTTAATACATATGTGAAACTCAAGAAAGCCAAAAAGTGTTTTCCCAAAGTATATAGTAGACAGAGTTCTAAGGTGGTTCTCAAAGTTCTTATCATTTTGCATGCATATGCATGTGTGTGTGTATTCTAGCACATCCTCATGATGTTTCATCAATGACAGTCAGTGTGCGTAATGGAGGTTCCAAAAGATTATGTCACCTAGCAACATCACAGCCATCTTAGCCTGTGTAACTATAATCCATGATGTTTGCACAATGACAAAATCAATTAATAAGGTGTTTCTCTGAATGTATACCCATAAGTAAGTGATAAGTGACTCTGCGTGTGTGCACATCTCTGTCAGTTAGTCAGTTCTCTTTGATCTGTAAAAGTGGTGGAATAGCGCTCGTGACTATGATACCATATGCGACAAAGGAGTTCTAAGTGACACAATTAAGGTCTTTAATCAGTTGTCTTTGAGTTAATGAAAAGGTATGCTATCCTAGGTGGTCATGATCTAATCAAGAGTATTATTAAAAGTGACAGGAAACAAAAGCAGGGACTCTTCTGTTGCTTCCAAAGGAGCAAAATGTTATGTTGTTGTGAAGGCCACACGACAAGGACACAGAGTGGCCTCTAAAAGCTGATAGCACTGGGCCAATAAATAGCATGAAAGAAGCCATCCTATCACCAACAGGGACTGTATTCATTCAAGAGCTAGTAAGCACAGAAAGGAATTCCAAACATTAAATGAAGTTGCTTCCACAGCTAGCATCTTAATTCAGCTCCGTGGAACCCCAAGAAAAACAAAACAAAAAGCCAGCTAGCCCAAACTCAGATTTCTGACCCACAGAAACTGAGAGATAATAAATGGACGCTATTTTCACTCACTTTTTTGTGGGGAGACACTGCTGGGGATTCATCCCAATGCCTTGCACATGCTAGGCAAGTACTCTACCTCCTAGCCACATCCTCAGTCCTTATGCTGCTAAGTTTGTAGAATTGTTTAACATAGTAATAGCAAAACCACTCACTTCCTTCACCCAAAACCCGGACCAATCGGCTGGGAGTCAAACTGGTTTGTTTACTCCATAACAGCCCACATCTGCCTTCATCAAATAATGGGCACTTTTAAAATACAACGAAATTTGAGGTACTTCTTATGATCTTTCTCAATATCACTCAATCCAAGTCATTAACTATCATTGATCTGCAGAGCAACCAGAGCATTTCATTTAATTACATATATTATGTTATCTCTTTAAGGTACTAAGTGATTTTTCTTTATCAGACAGAGAAT
Source organism: Dasyprocta punctata (assembly GCA_004363535.1). Lineage (NCBI taxonomy): Eukaryota > Metazoa > Chordata > Mammalia > Rodentia > Dasyproctidae > Dasyprocta > Dasyprocta punctata. Next base: position 8,951 of record RJWM01011342.1, on the reverse strand, counting down.
AAAACACCAAGTCCCTACCATATGTATAAAAATCAAAATAGTCTGGCTCCTGTATGCTTCTCTGTCAGCACCCGCTTCCCTCTCACTTCCTCTGCTGGTGCACCATTGGAGTTCTCCTTTCCTTGAACATGACAGGTTTATTCCTACACCAAGATCTCTGAGCATCTCATTTCCTGAGTGTGGTAAGTTCATACTTTAGATTTCCTTTGATTTTCCCTTGCACCACATTCATGTCTCCTTTCAGGTTCCTTCCCCAGGAAGAACACCATGATCACCTAATCTACAGTGTGCTCTGCCTCCTTCATTTTCTCTCTCCAAACAGTTCCATGTTTTTGCATTATAGTAAATATTTACATGATCAGTTGATTCATGTCTGGGGTTGTTGGCAAAATACAAGGAAGGTCTTATGCTCATAGTCCATTAAATATGAATATTAAATATTTCTTAGATTTATTCATACTGTATTTTTACTTATCAATTCTTATTTTTCTTATTTTTGTCTTATTTTTCTTTATAAGATTGATGATTTACTAATATCTCTTAGTTTTTCTCTAGAATAATGACTAATTCAACTTTGCAAAATGAAAGAATCTAGGTATCCTCTACGAATAATATAGCATCTTTAAAACAGCAGTATTTTATTTATCTAATTTTGTTGCATATGGTTTATGACTTGTTTGGCAAAGTGAAGCAATTTTGCTTGTTGGTTATTAGGTTAGTACTAATTTCTATATAGTACATAATGCAGAGCTGTATGTTTCAAATTTTAACAGGCATAAAGACCACATGGTGAACAGTTATCTAAGCAGATTACTATTACTAACTTCTATGTAAGCCCTAATATTCATTTTAAATATTAATGTGCACAAAGATTATATAAGAAATAGTCTTACACTCTAATTCAAGAAATTCTGAAATAAAATCACAAGTGGGAACCAAGAAATCAGGATTTATCAGCAAATAGCTATATTGATTCTGGTATCGAGTAGTCTTCAACAAAACCTGACGCATATATACAATATGAATGAACTATACATTTTGCAGCAACCTAGTTGTTGCTACGAGTGTTGCAATTTGTCTTTTTATTTTGTAAACACATGAATCAATAAGCTATCTGTCACGAATTGTAAAATGTATTTGAACTAGATAATAATTAAACAAATGTGTTTTTTTGATACTTTAAGTATTTAGCTTACTTTAAGTATTTAGCAACTTTTGATTTTTCTGGTATAACTTAATGTTCCAGAATTCTATGCATCATGGTAAGTAATATGTTAACTAGTATGATAATCATATATATATATAAATATTTACTATAAAAGGGTAATATGTAATAAATGTAAGTTTATGCACAAATAAATAGAGATGTCTTGCAATGGCTGTTAAATATACAGGTTAGGAATATTTGAAAATAATATGCTTCTTTTCTTTATTGCCTAATCAATGCAATATAACAATTATTTACATAGTATTTGCATTATATTAGAAATTTTAAATAACATAGAAGTGGTTTAATATTTACTAAAGGATATATGTTGGTAATATGTAAATGCTATACTATTTTATATGAAGTTTAAGCATTCTTGGATTTTGGTGTCTGTAAGGGGCTTCAAACCATCCACAGTAAATACAGAGGAATGGCAATAAGTATGGATATGTGTATGGGTGTAAATATATTTATGTATAGCAATGTATTTGGATTAAGAGGCAAAATGATAATTATTTTGCACATCTCAAAAGTAAAGGTATTGTTACATATAGTGTTAAAATTGCCTGTCTATTTTATTTACTTTTCTATTCTAGAAAAATTAAAATTCAGTATGCAATTCGCACTTATTTTAGACAGTAGCCAAATTCTTTCTTGCTTCACTTTTAGTTTAGGGAGTCAACAGCTTTCCTGAATAATTTTAAAGTTTCCTAATTCTAATAATAATAGATCTTTGAGCAACGTTGAAAAATTATGATCATGATTATCTCAAATTTTTCTCACTGTAGATTAAATCTGTTACTTCCCTTTCAGTATCTATGATTGTTACATGTGAGATTTTTATATTATTTTCCTCATCCCAAATTCCATTTAACTTTTTTCACTTATTCCTCATATAGTAAGAGTGTATCAACACATGGGATAATAATAGCACTAGTAATAACATAAGGTGAAGTGAATATAATATTGAGGAAGTGAAAAGCTAAGACATATTTGAAATAGCCTATGACCTTATTATCTTTCAGGCTTCAGAATAAAATTAGAATGACATCAAGAGAACCTACAGATATCAAAAATCAGAAATTAAAATATATGAGACCAAGCATCAGCTAGAGTCTTGTGTCTTTTTTTTTTTTTTTTTTTTTTTTTTGTAACAAGAATCAAAATCAGGACCTTATGCTTGCCAGGCAGGCACTGCATATCTGAGTTATATCCCCGGCCCTCTCATGTCTTAGGAGAGCAATAACTTCAACAAATAATAATAGCGGGAGGGAAGGATATAAGATTAATTATTTTATATTAATAAAGCATCCTTTTGTTCATTTTATAATACTCTATTATAAAAGAATATTATTTTCTTCACTTTGAAACTTAAATCCTTTTGCATATAATTAATTTTTATTTTTGTTATTGTTTTGTGCAGTGTATAAAACATGTAAATTATTTAGTTTTATGTTCTCAAATCATTTACAATGTGATTTCTATTGAATACCAAAATGAATCACTATGTAATTATCTAGTTCTGAACTCTAATATAAAATGTATGTGAAGAGCAGAATAATTAAGGATAAGAACTTTATATTAGTAGAACCCATTTTTATTCTAAATAAAGCTGCAAGTAATTAAAATTTATCTTTTACAGATTCATCGAACTAAACAAACTGTAACAAAGATAAGTTTGAAATGTTAATAAGATACCCTTACCAAAATGCTCAAAGAGCAATTCAACAAAATACATGAGTTTGTGTATAGTTTACTTTAGATCTTCATAAGCTTAAGCATCAAAGTTTGACAGTGTGAAATATCAGCATTGGCTAACATAATAATTTCTTTAAATAGATCAGTTATCACTCCTTCATGAAGCTAATTTGGGCTATTTGTTTAATAGGATATTCCCTAATGGTTCAAAGAAACCTCAAACCTCCTTGTGATCCTCCCTGTATGTAAGTGACTCCCCACCAAGGCTGGCAACTCTCAGCAGGGTCACACAGAGTACAGTTTTCACTACATGATTAAATGAACAAATAAATGAAAGGCTAGGTGTGTAAATAAAATATCTTTCATACCTGCAAAATATTCATGCTTTGCAGTCACGCGATCTTGGTCCATTGGTTCCTCAGTGAACACTTGGGTTATCTCGGTATTTTGACTAGTGTAAATAATGCTGCAATGATTATAAGAGTGCAGATTTCTCTTGGAAACACTGAGTTCAGTATGCTTTAATATATACCCAGAAACGTGATTACTGAATCATGTGATCATTCTAGTTTTAGTTTTCAAATGAATTTCTGTAGGTTTATTTTTGTCTTATAGGTTTATTTTAAATGTTGAAGACCTCATTCATTCTTCAATTTGCCTAGGCCATGCTAAAACTTGTGATCCCCTTGCTCCATCTCCCATAAGGCTGGGATTAGAGGGCTGGCCGCACCTCCAGTCCCATTTTTCATAATGGTTATATCAACCTACAGTTCCACTAACAGTGAAAAGACTCCTTTTTCTTTACATCCTTGCTAATATTAGATGTTTTATAATAAACAGCCTAGTAAGTGTGCGGTGACCTTTAATTATTTTGATTTATATGTTCCTAAAGATTAGTAACATGGAGAATCTTTTCATATACTTGTTGCCCATTTGTGTGTCTTTGAAGAAATAGCTCTTCATGTGTTTTGCCTATTTAAAAATTAGGTTGTTTTCTTTACTACTGAGTTGCGCAAGTTACTTGTATATATACTATATGATCTCACATTGGATCTACAGTTCGCAAACATTCAAGTCCATATGTTGATTTAAATTTTCTTTTTCTTTCCCGGTTCAGAAATTTTTTTGTCCTTTATTCATTTTTTCTATTGTCTTTTGTAGTTTTGTATACAACTTAAGATTGTTTAGGCTAACTCGGGAGAGGTTTTTGTCACTTTTAGCTAGAATGACCCTATTTAAATTCTCAGCCACACAGACTTTCTGAGCATATGCACTGCTTCATTCACTTAACATGTTTTTATTTTTATTTTAAATTTTATTTCAGTGTAGTCTATTAGTACATGTGCATAGTAAATAATGTTTACCTTCCATGTGGGAAGCCAGTACATGTTTGTAACACGTCTTTAATTGCTTTTCCAGCCTTTTTTCGCCTCCACCCTTCCCTTGATCCCCTGCTTCCTTTTTCTGTACATTTTTGCAGCGCATAATACTTACATTACTTGTGTGGAGTTGGCACATGTACACAGCACAGCCTTATTCCTTTTTTTAATCTCTTAACCTTCCTTTCTTCTCCCCATTTTTTTATTCCCTTCTCTTTGAGAAGACTCTGCCTCCCTGTTTCCTACTATCTCTCTTTTATTTTCCTGTTCATTTTTGGTCTAGGTTTCTCATACAAAAGAAATCATGTGATATTTAAGCTTGTGTGTCTGATTTATTTCACTTAACATTATAGTCTCAAGGTGCATCCATTCTCCATTTTTGAGGTTCTGCTAAAAATTGAAAACCTGGTTCTTTATTAGGTATTAAATATATTAAGATGAATTATAATGGATTGATGTTTTTAAAGAATGGAGGGTGGCATGAAAGCTGAGAGAAATTTTAGACCGTAATAAAAGAAAACACAGAAAGTGATATAGGAGCACAGGAAAAAACTTAGTGAATTTTCTTCACATAAAACTTCAAAGAAAAGGTATCATCTGGACTATGCTTTTAAAAACAGTGTAACAGAAAAAGCTCTTAGTGTCTGCTGTAATTTTATTATTAAAATGACTCATATCTTCACAAATATTCACTAGTGTCAGCTTAGGTCAACCATATTTATTGGACAATTATTCTTCTATTTTCTTTTCTGTATCTCTAGTACAAGATAATTAATTTATACTTAAGAAAAAATGTTCCTATTGCATAGTGCCCTGTGTTAGAGACATAATATGTGATCTTAATAAATTTTTGCCATCTATAAACCATAAGAAAATTATGGGCAAGGACACTACCTAGCCTCCTACCTACATTTCCCTGTTTTAATCTCCAAAATAACAAGTAGAAAGCATATCAGCATTTTAATGGTGGTACAGAAGCCAGTTCATATTGAAAGCTCACAGAGGAGCAGGTTAACATGAAGTTCAACTAATAATTCGATTTGCCTTGCACAGTATCTCAGTAGAGCAAATGCAAAGAGGATCCACCAAGGATTTTTTTCTATATACAATCACAAAACATCTTAACCTGTTCAGGAGTACTGCCTGCTGGGTGAAAAGAGAGACAGAGGAAGACAGAGACAGAGAGAGGGACAGAGATAGAGACAGACAAAGAGAGACAGAGACAGAGAGAGACAGAAAGAGAGAGACAGAGGGGGAGAATCCATTGAGGGTAGTCCTTTACTTTTTGAAGAATAAGACTGACAGTATAATTGAAAGCTATTAGAGAAAGAAAAAACAAAAGAAAATGTCCTCCATTAGAAGAAGCTTACTGAAACGACAATAAATTTAAACAACAGTAAAATATGTTCCCAACTGAAAACATGTTAAACAACTTGGATGATGAGAATGCTTTTTAAATCTAGATTTCACTATACATATATGCATGGCACTCATAAATATCCACAAAATGCTCATAAATACACTCACAGAAATTCCCCATCCCATGTATCCCTCGTCTTTTTACACATGTCATACAGGACAGGTTATTTAACTTTACAATTAATTAATCAATTATATTATGTACATTTAATGCAGAAATGATAGTTCTGAAACTGATCAATACTTTTTACAGGGGAGGAGCTGCATGTCAAATAATTCATTTTGCTTGATCAACTTCAGAATTTCTCTCCATAGTACTTACTAAAAAGCTCTGAGCTTACCTGAGAAAAGGATAAGCAACAGCCCTTCAGGTACTCTGTTTCCACACGTGTAGCCAAGATTCACACCCAGGTTTGTCTGACGCCAAAGTCAATATTCTTAGTCTTCAAAGACAAAATCATTCAGTGCAAATGAAACCATGAATAAGACTGAGTTTCATTCAGAGGACTAATTTAACATAAAGATGAAGAGTAATTTATCATTAGCAAATGAGTTGCTTGTAGTTAACAAATTGTAGCAATGATAGTTACTTAATGCTTCCTAAATATTCTATATAATTCCTATGAAATCATATAAGTACTGTTACTTTGTACATTGATTTTTTTCATATAAAGTTTCTCAAAATAAAGCTTACTCTAGCATCATTCATTGGTGAATTTTATGTTGCTCTTATTATGGCTAAAAGGACTTGCATTGTTATAAATGCTCAAAGATGCCATGGTCTGCTACATAATCCTTTGTGTAGCAATAACAATAGTTTAATTTCACAAAAATTTTATTTTTAGGGATATTTTATTGTCAGCACATGATATAGATTTTATTTTTAACTTGAATAGGAAGGTTTGATCAACAGTTAATGTATTCATCGTTGAAATCATCCAGAACATCTTAAATTATAAAAAGTAGTCATATATTTAACAAGCAAAGAATGTTCAGAGTTCTAAGTAAAATAATAGGAAACAGACATGCTAGACTCCAAAAGTTGAGGAGAATTACTTTATTGGTGCTTTCCTACATGATATCTCTCTGGTGAATTCATCATTTAACTACACTGTTTCTTTGTGAATAAATATACACTGAGATCTTATACAAAATGGTAAGTACACAAGCAATTTATCTAATAATGGTCTTTCTAGGACTCCATGTTGGCTGTTACTTTACCATAGATCTCTATTTATTTATATTTTAACATTGTATTCATTGTTGCTCTCATCTTGGGATTTACTCGAATTGTTAGTAAATTAATAAAGAAATGCATCCAGTAATTCTTACATGAAAATCTGTATAAACCACTGCCAGAGGCGAGGGTCTGAGGAGATAGGAGTTACTCAAAGATAAATGAACCATCATCTAACTAAGGAAGACAGCCTTTCAATAGAATAATTAAAATGTGGCAAGATAAAAATAGGTATAAAAAGACAGGTTTGTGAGGTGATCGTGTTCAGGCAGGTGATCATATTCACTGTAAAAATCAATGTGTGAACTTAGATTTTTGGATGCTCTCTTTCACTTATAAACTGTGAAACAGAGGAATGTTTAAGATTATAATAAAGATTCAGATATAACTATCTAGGCTATTTAAATTCTGAGACTGTTTCAATCTCTAGAAAATCTTATTCCTGTCTAGCACTGCTTTTGCTTGGGAAGATGTTTTTATCACTCAGATATTGTGATGCTTTTGGAACCCAGAATAACAATAAACCATCGCTATTCCAGGAGTGTCTGAAATTACACATTGTTGATTACTGAATTAATTTACCGGCACTTCTGCTACAAATACCTACAAACTGAGTGGATTAAAATATGAGAAATTCATTTTCTTACTGTTTTGGATAGGAATTCTAAATACAGGCTCTACTGGCTTGTTTTTTTCTTTTGATATTCCCTCAAAACCTGTTAAACTTTACGCAGCATTGTTCCTGCCTATAGATCATGATTTAAAAAAACAAAAAAGGTTTGTTTTTGTAATTGTTTATTTTCTCTGCCCGTTTGAGATTCAAATCTTTTTAAAGCTTTTCATCAATCTTATAACCCCTTAGGATTTTGCAAGTCTTTCTCAAGGACCTGATAGTCATTCCTCTGAATCGTAATCAACAAGGGAGGTTGTACCCCATTTGCCAGTTTCAATAAGCAGGTCGAAACTTACTTTAAAATACACCAGTTATTGGTTTAAGGCACATTCTATTTTGACTTCATTTTAATGGCATCTATAAAGCCTTATTCCCAAATAAGGTTATATTTACAAGGGTCAGGGTTAGGACTTAAACCTATCTTTTTAAATCTGTTTGTGGGAAAATGATTCATTCTTGAACCATGTCTTAGAACCAGACTCAAGGAAGATACAATGTTTCCTTCAATCTTTAGGGTGAAGGTCCAGTAGCAGCATATATTAAAAAAATTTGTGTGTAAAAGTGTAGCTACTTATATTTTATCCCAGGTTCCTGAAGTCAAAAACACCTTCTGACTAGCAGAGACTCTCTGTCAATTTACGTTTTTGTATATCCTTTCTTTCATCTGACTCATAGCAGGTTAAAGGATTCGGGTAGACAGAGCATCATCCAGCTGTGATTCATTCCTCTCTTTCCCCAGGAATTTCACAAGCTTGCATATCAACCAATCTCTTAGCTGATTCAGAAAGTGTCTACACCAGAGCTTGCATAGACCCTAAGCGTGGTAATAAATTTGTCCAGCTCTGAACATCACAGATCGCAGTTAATGCTGAGCTGGTTCACTATGTTCTCTCCCTTAAAATCTCTCCTCTACTTTTCATACATTTTTTTTCTAGAATTCACATTCACTGATATCACTACTCAATGACTGGCAAGTAGACTGGCAAGATTTCTATATGTTTGATTTCTCAGTGGAAAATATGAGAAGCTTTCCTGTTCTCACCCAAGTAAAAAGACACTTTTAAGATTTACTCCATCAGATCTTTTTTAACTGCATTTCTTCACTTAGATTCCTACATTTTTTTCTCCCAGTATCTTCTTGACTCATGTCACGTGATGGCAGGTCCCTAAAGCCTCCAGGAGAGGAAGGTCACCTAGTCCTTGCACTACTTCAGTTTTTCTTTGGTAAAATTTCTGAGGTAGCATAAAGGCTTTCTGAGTCACAGTGCCTCAATATTCTACATCCAAATTTCTCAGACTACAAGGCAGATACGTAGTCCTTCATATCCCTTCATATCA
>RJWM01011341.1:0-60163 GCA_004363535.1 Dasyprocta punctata | reverse complement strand
CATAACTCATCATTTCTTGCTAAGGACTTTGAATCCTCAACAATTCAACTTTACTTTTAATTATCTAATGGAGAAAAATTAGAAGAATGGTACATTATTAAGTATTCTCTTTACGTTAATATATGCCTCCTTCTGAAAGTAAAGCAGCTTAATTTAGAAAAATTAGAAATTACAGAGCATTAATTTATTCAACTTAAAAATACTAATAGCTACAATAACAAACACAAATTGAAGATTTAATTCTCAAAAAATCAACTAGAATCACACCATTCAGCAAAACAAATCTGGCATTTCTTTTTCTCTACTGTTATGAGGTCAATCTTACTTCTTTTTTTATTTTAAAGAGAAGAAAAGCACACAGAAAAGAAAAAGGAAAAAGAAAAGAGGTAAACAAACAGCAACAAAATACCAAAACAATAACAATAGAGGCTTTCAAAACAACATGGTGGAAAGTTAACAATGGTTGTTATATGGCATATTATCTTCAAAGGAGTTGCTTAGATTACCAGATATACACATGCAAAGTTGATCTAACTGTATGAGTATTAACTGTTCTTTTCCAAGAACTAATAGCATTTATTGTATAATCATTTTAGCAATATTATGTATACATATGTATACAAATGTACATATTTTTCCTTTTCCCTTCCTTCTTTTCACCTATCCCAGTTAATTTTCTCCTTTAAGCAATTTCTTGTTCTTTCACAGTATTTACTGTAGATTTGGGATCTTATTTAGTCTTTCAGTTTCTTACACCAAGGAGACATTACGGTATTTGCACATGTGAGTCTGATTTATTTCACTTACAAAGTATGGTCTCAAGTCACATCCATTTACATATAAACGCCTCGATTTGGTCCTTCTTTATAGCTGGGTAATACTCCATTGTATAAAAATACCATATCTTATTTATCCATTTGTCAGTCAATGAGTATTTGAGTTTTTTCCAAGATTTGGCTATTACAACTTGTGCAGCTATAAACATGGGTGCACATATATCACTGTAGTATGATGTTTTCAGTTCTTCTGGGAAAATTCTCAGAAGTGGGATAGCTGGGTCAAATGAGACCTCTAATCCTAGCTTTTGAGGAATCCCCACACTGACTTCCACAGTGGTTGCACCAATCTACATTGCCACCAACAGTAGAGAAGAGTTCCTTTTTCCCCACAGTCCCTCCAACATTTGTTATTTGTTGATTTCTTAATCTTGGCCATTCTTTCTGGAATGAGATGGGATCTCCACATTGTTTTAATTTGCTTTTCTCCAAGGCCCCATGATGCTGAATATATTTTCATATATTTATTTGACCTTTACATTTCTTCATCTGAGAAGTGGGCATTCATCTCAGATGCCCATTTTTGGATTGGGTCTTTGAACTTTGGGGGCCTGATTTTTTAATTTTTTATATGATCTAGATAGATGTCCTTTGTCTGAGGGACAGTTGGCTAAGATATCTTCCCAATTTGTGGGTTTTCTTTTCTCTCTGTTAGGGATTTCTTCTGACATGGAAAACCTTTTTGATAAGATGACATCCCAGTTGTTGATTCTAGGAAGTATTTCCCATGCAGTTTGATTTTTGTTCATAAACTCTCTGCCTACTCCTATGTCTTCAAGATTTATACCTACTTTGTCTTCCAGCAGAATTAGTGTTTCTGTTTTAATATTTAGATCTTTGGTACATTTTGACTTTAGTTTAGTGCATGGTGATAAGCATGGGTCTAGTTTTAGTTTTTAGCATATGGAAAACCAGTTTTTCCTGCACCACTTATTAATGAGGCTACCTTTCTTCCAGTGAGCATGTTTGGCCCCCTTGCCAGTGATGAGATGGCTGAGTGTGTTTGTAGTTGTGGCTGTATCTTTTAATCTATTCCACTGATCTTCAGGTCTGATTTTATTCTAGTACCATGCTGAGTTTATCACAGTAGCTTTATAGTATAGTTTCAAGTCAGGGTTTGTGATGCCTCCTGCCTTGCCTTTGTTGCCCAGAATTGCCTTTGGTATTCTAGGTTGCTTGTGGTTCCAGATGAGTTTTAGGAATCTAGATCTGTGAGGTATGCTAATGGTATTTTGATTGGAATTGCATTAAATCTGTATAACAATTTTGGGGAAATGGCCATATTCACAGTGTTTGTTCTTCCTATCTATGAACAAGGAATGTCTGTCCATTTTCTGAAATCCTCTTCAATTTCTTTTTTCAGAGTATTGTAATTTTCTATGTATAGATTTTTTACTTCACTTGTTAGACTGATTCCTAAGTATTTTATTTATTTATTTTTGGATGCTGTGGGGATCTGAGCTATTGGGTTCTGTGCCTAGATCCCCAACCTCCCAGACGAATGTGCAACAAAGGCCCAAATAACTGAGACAAGAGGTATATCCTTAGGGCTTCAGGAGGACCAAAATGCACTACAGGGTTCAAGGATTCCTCCAAGCAACAGATAAAGCGAATTAGGAAAGTCTCTAGGTATCCTCAGCTGTGGCCTATCCTGCCCACCGAGGCATCTCCTCACTCTCAATTCAGCCATGCCCAGGCCACACCACCACCGTACACGTGTATTTGGCTTCAGCTACTCCAACAGGATGCTATTGTGAAGTGTGTGGTTTCCCTTATTTCTCTCTCAGTGAGTGAGCCATTTTTGTACAGGAATGTTACTGGTTTTTGAGTGTTGATTCTGTATCCAGCTACATTACTGAATTTGGTTATTATATCTAGAAGTCTTTCAGTGGAGTTTTGGGAGTCTTCTATGTACAATATCATGTCATCTGCAAATAATGATAATTTAACTTCTTCCCTTCCTATTCTTATTCCTTTTATTTCTCTCTCTTGGCTCATTGCTCTGGTGAATGTTTCCAGAACAATATTGAATAGGAGTGGTGATAATGGACATCCTTGTCTTGTTCCTGATTTGTGGTTGAAAGTTTTCAGTTTTTGTCTATTTAGTAAGATGTTGGCTCTTGGTTTATCATATATGGCTTTTATCAGATTGAGGTAAAGACATCTATTCCGATTTTCTGCAGGTTTTTTATCATGAATGAGTATTTGACTTTGTCAAATGCTTTTTTAGCATCTATTGAGATGATCATTTGATTCTCATCTTTGGCTCTTGATTTGGTGTATTACATTTATTGATTTGCATATGCTAAATCAATCCTGCATTCCTGGGATGAATCCCATGTGGTCATGTTGTATAGTCTTCTTGATGATTTGCTGCATTCTGTTTGCCAGTATTTCACTGAGAATTTTTCATCTATGTTCATTAGGGAGATTGGCCTGTAGTTCTCTTTTTTGATTTGGTCTTTCTCTTGTTTTGGTATTAGGTCAATACTTGCTTCCAATAATGAGTTAAGAAGAACTGCTTCCCTTTCAATTTCAGTGAAGACTTTGTGGATTGTTGGTGCTAAGTCTTCCCTGATTTTTTTGTAGAGTTCAGCAGTGAATCCATTGGGACCTGAGCCTTTCTTTGTTGGCAAGGTTCAAATTTCAGTTTCAATTTCATTAGCTGAAATTGTGTTGTTCAGTAGTTTTACATTTTCTTGATCCAGCTTTGGTAATTCATATGTTTCTGGGTATCTGTCCATTTCTTCTGTGTTATCGAACCTATGACAATACAGGTTTTCAAAGTACGTGATGATGTACTGTATTTACACAGGGTATGTAGCGATTTTACCCTTTTCATTCCTTATTGCATGAATTTGAGTTTTTTCTTTCCTTTTTTTTATATAAGATTTGCTAGGGGCTTATCAATTTTATTTATTCTTTCAAAGAACCAACTCTTTATTTCATTAATTCTTTGTATTATTTTCTTGGTCTCAATTGTGTTAACTTGTAATTTCCCCTCTTCTTTGGGCTTTGGCCTTGATTTGCTCTTCTTTTTCAGATGTTAGAGGTGTAACATCAAGTAACTTATTTGTGGCAACTCTGTTTTCCTAATATGTGAATTCATTACAATAAATTTCCCTCTGAGGACTGCTTTCATTGCATACCATAGGTTCCAGTAAGTTGTATTTGCATTTCATTTACTTGTAGATATTGTTTAATTTCTTTGCTAATTTCCTCTGTGACCCATTGATTATTCAGGAAGGTATTACTTAATTTCCATGTGTTTATGGAGTTTTTTCAGTTTCTTTTGTCATTAATTTCCAGTTTCATGGTACTATGATCAGATAATACGCATGGGATGATTTCAATTCTTTTGCATTTACTTGAGGATGTCCTATGTGCCAGTATATGATCTATTTTAGAAGATGTCAGGTATCCAGCTGAGAAGAATGTTTATTGTGATGTTGTTGGGTGGCAGACTCTGTACACATCTACCAAGTCCATTTTTTCACAAGTTTTATTCAGTTCTGTTATTTCTTTGCTGATTTTTTGTCTAGTTGATCTGTCTGTTTGTTTCAATGATGTGTTAAGGTCTCCTGTTATAATTTTGTTATTGTTTATTTGATTTTTCTTATTTGTTAATATTTGTCTTATATAGCTTGGTGCTCCCATATTTAGTGCATATATATGTAAGATTATTATCTCTTCCTTTTGAAGCTTTCCACTAACCAATATGTAGTGACCTTCTTTATCTCTTTTCTTGGTTTGAAGTCCACATTGTCTACAAACAGAATAGGTATCCCTGTTTTTATTCTGGATTCCTGTTGCATGAAGTATTGTTTTCTATCCTTTGACTTTAAGTCTATGAATTTACTTTTGGGTTAGATGGGTTTCTTGTATATAGCGTATGGTTGAATTTTCTTTCTTCATCCATTCTGCCAGTCTTTTTTAATTGATGAATTTAGGCTACTTACATTAATGGTTATATGTGATATATATTGGCTTATTTCTGTCATATTATCTTTCTGATGTTGCTCTTTACCTTTCCTCTCTGTTTAATTTTTTTTGCTCTACTTGGTGGCTTTTTCTGTTGCTGTTCTTAACATCATAGTCATTTTTAAGTCTACCTAGAATATCTTTCAGTACTCTTTGTATGGTTGGTTTGGTGGTCATGAAATTCTTTAGTTGTTCTTTGTCATGAAAGTATGTTATTACTCCATCAACTTTGAATGATAGTTTTGCAGGGTACATCAATCTGGGTTGGAAGTTGTTTTCTTTTAGGATTTAGAATACTTCACTGTGGGCTCTTCTTGATTTGATTGTCTGTGTTGAGAAGTCTGCTGTGATTCTGATGGGCTTTCCTTTATAGGTGATCTGTTTCTTTTCTCTAACAGACTTAATTAGTTTGCTCTAGTACTGAATTTCTGAGATGTTGATTATTATCTGCCTGGGTATAGGCTTATTTTGGTTATGGCTAATTAGAATTCTCTATGTTTCTCTTATCTGTATGACAATTTCTTTTCCCATGGTTGGGAAATTTTCTGCTATTACTTCTGTAAATAGTCTTTTTAAATAATTTGTATTGTCACCTTTTTTTATGTCTATATCTATTAAGCTTATATTGCTTTTATTTCATTACCTTGCAACTGTTGAATTGTTATTTCCTTATTCCTTGTTATTTTTAAAAGATCTTTCCCGGTCACTAGCTGCAATCTTGTCTTCAACGTCTGAAAGTCTATCTTCACATTTGTTCAAGTGATTTTGTCAACTTTCGATGGAATTTTTGATTTCCCAGATAGCTCTTTGAATGTTTCATACATTCTAGACCTTTCTGATATTGTTCATTCAAGGTTTCCATCATTTTACAATGCTCCTCTTTTTTTTAAACTATGTCTTCTTTAGATGTGTTCAGCATTTCTTTCATTATGTTTATCAATTCATTTTCACCTGAGAGATTATTTTTGATATGATTTTCTTTACAGCTTCATGGAGTTGTTTCTTGACTTCAGTTGTTATCATTTCAGAAATTTCAGGTATGTGATTTACACTTACCTCTTTGTCCATGTGTTCTGGATTTATTTGGGACGGGTTGGAGGTTTGAGATTGCATTTTTCTCTTTCGTTTTGTCATTTTGCTTTATTCCCCCAGGGCAGATGAATGGAAAGTCCTAGTTGCCTCCTGAGTTGTTAATGGCTATCATTCCGGAGGAGTCTCCCCAGCTGAGTGTGGGTTGTTAAGCAGATCTTTTCCTGGCCCTGAATTGTGCACCAGGACTCCCTGCCTGAATGGAATACACTGGGCAGACTTTCAGCAGGCACCACATGGCTCACCAAGGCTCCTGGGCTAGTTGGGATCATTGGGCAGGACCTTATGGGATCCCCCCACCAGAGTACTGAAGCTTCAAGCCTGGTTGGGGTTGCTGGGCAGGGCTTTACCAGGGACTGTATGGGGCACTGCTGCTCCCCAGTTGGGAGGAGTGCACTGGGCATACTTTCAGCAGGCCCTATGCAAAACACTGATGCTCTGAGGTTGGTTGGGTTCACTGGACAGGCCTTCACCAGGTCCCATGTGGTGCACCACTGCTGCCCAGATGGGTTGAGTACACTTGGTGGACCTTCAGCAGAGATCTTACTTCTTACATATATTGATACTATAAAATATTTGTTTCAAGGACAAGTTCTTGAATTTAATTATCCCCTCCTCATACAGATAGGACTATCCCTGAAGGTTCATATTTGACTTGGCCCTATAGAAAAGATGCTTCTCTGGTCATGTTCAACTTCCATGACCCAAGATATAATGGGATGGCTAGCTGTGTGCAGAGCCATAAGCTCAGGTTATGTGAGGACTTTTATTTCCCAAAAAGCCCAGTATGCAAGCAGCCGTTGTTGTTCTATTGGCATTTAGTACAGAATCAGTAAAGGTATTTTCTTATAATAGAAATCAATGTATAGCCTATGGACTTCATAGGTGGTCCACAGTTTGCAGGAAGAATAAAAGGATATAGCTATAGTTTCTGTAAGTTAAGCATCTCTGATGATAAATTATATCCAAATTGGGACAGATTCTAGAACCTATTGTTGATTAAAGCCATATTCAAAGTAGACCAAAAATTTGCAAATGATGAACGCATCTTTCTTTCAAATTCCCAAAAGACTTAAATGCTGGGGCTTGTGTTAATACTATGGACACTTAGCAATTCAGTGGCTGTTTCTTGAAAGTAGCAGGATACAGCAGCCTAAATTTATGTCCATTTGTGCATTCCAGTAACTGTTTAAAGATTGTATTTGTGAGGTATAAAAGTCAATCAATGACACTTTATGCTCATATATAATTTCATGTAGGAAGTTCTAATCTATTCATATCATGGAGCCTGCTTCCATATGTTGTTCCCTTGCTGAATATGCATGCACTTTTTGATCCCCTGCCCTCTGCTATCCTTTCTTCTCTTCCCTTCCCATCTTTTCTGCCTTTCTTCTTCTGCCAAGGCCATTTCTTCCTTCTTTCTGTGTGTTAGGCCTTGGGATATGCTTTGTGGATAGAATCCTCTCTATCCTGTTTGTATTTATTATTTTCTTATTTGGAGATCTTCAGGTCCTTACTACTTGTGTTGGGTCAACCTGTATGCAAATGGTTGTTTTGTGGATATTAGGGATCCTGATTTTTGGGCTATGATTGTGTTAATTTGTGGGGGCCAGGGATAACATGTTAAGTGGGTGTTGTTCCTCATAATTTATGGTAAATGTCTTTCCTGCCACAGAGGCATAGACAACAACAACAGTAAAGTATTTTTTTAGGCCCCTGATCAGCAACCTGCCTTAGGAGTGTGAGTCTCAGTATTTCAATTCTCTAAATTAATGACTGGCATTCAGATAGTAACTGCTTTTCTTCCAAACAAGTGGCCACTCACTTGGCCTGTAAAACACGCGATGTCATTTTGTTGAGAAATATACTGAACAAGGACCAATATCTGGCAAGGACACACAGCCAATAATCACAAGATAAGGCACTGCATGACTCTCACATCAGTCACAGCTGATGCTGGGATTAAGATACACAATTCAATCTAAGACACACGAATAGGTCTTCACTCAGTTTCATGACCCTGGGTCATTTTATGAAGGGCCCTAATCCTCATACACCTGTCCTGAAATGCCAATTAACCAAACTTGTGACTTAGGTCAAGTAAATCTATAACAGAGGCTTGGTAGAACTCATAAAATGCATCACGCAGTAGCACAGATCAATGAGCAAACTATGAAGCAAGAGGAACACAGAGTGCTTGCTGGTCAACAGGAGCAAAATTAGTTAGCTATCTCCCAGGCAGTTGTAGTTCCAGACATCTCATTCACAGTGTCGAGTAGTACAGAAAGCAGATGGACTCCACACACATTTGCCTTACATGTTAAGGTTGATAACACCATACACATTGTAAAGATAGGAAAAGTCTTACTACTTACATCATGAAGGATTTCATGGGAAACTATAGCACACCACCTTGGCTGGGTTCACATTGCTTGAGAGAGCAGAAAAGAGAAATGAGCATGGATAGTTTATGGTGGAAGCTGATGTTAGCAGTGGTTGAGGGCTCCTGCATGCAGGCAAGGGCTTCTGTATTGGACCTTCTTATCAGTGTCAAAATATGGATCCCTGAGATGTTTTACCAGCTTGTCCAGAAATCCAATGAAAGGGTGAGGTTTAAAGCTATCAATAGTCAACATCTCAAACAGTAAAATCAAACTGGTATAGGTATAAACTTCAAAATTATAAAATTTCTGGAGAAAAAATAGTTTAAAAGTTTCTAAGTAAAAACCAAAACCATAATCCATGAAAAAATAATATTGTACTCTGTTAAAATTAATAACTTCCACTGAGTGAAAGTGAAGCTGAAAGAAAGAAAAGGCAAGTCACAGAGTAGGAGATAGTTGAAAACAAACATATTTGATAAAGGAATTGTGTCCAGATATAAAAATTCTTGGTATTATAGTGGAACCACTTAGAAGATAGGCTGAAAATTTCTGACAGAGAAAAGCGTAGTCTTACTACATGACCTAGTGTTATGGTGCTCCTAGGTATTTGCCTCAGTGATTCGAAAACTGAATCTACACAAAAATTGAATATGAATGATTCCAGAAGCTTCCCTCACATCATCAAAAACTATAAATAACCAAGTTGTTCTTCAACAGGTGCATGGACATACAAATTGAGGTGCCTATGATAAAATAATAATCAATAATGAAAAAATGCTCTGTGAAGTCCTAAACAAGGCATAATGGAATATTAAATGCATGTTTATAAGTGAAAGAAGGCAGTCTATAAAGACTGCATACTATGTTTCTGATTATTTGGCATTCAGGAAAGCATAAAACTGTGGAAAAGATAAAACATCAGTGATTATCAGGAGTCTTGGGTGGAATGTGTTGACTAGATAAAGTAAAGTTAGGACAGTGAAAGTATTCTGCATGGCTCTGTAATGACCCATACATGAAATTACACATTTGTTCAAACCTAAATATCTTTACAGTGCACAGATTCAGCCTTAAAATTTGCAAATTGTAAAAATTAAGATACTGACAGTTACCCTGCTCTCTGAGAATTCTGTCAAGGAATGTGTTCTGTGACCAAAAAACAAAAACTAATGTACTGGAATTCTATATAAGAATCTCATTAAATGGGAATGGGACTTGAGTAAAGGTTGCTATCTTTATTAACTTTGGAAATAATTATAGTCTGTAAGACCAAAAGCAAATGGGACTGGATATAAGCCATGTACTCTAGTCAATAAAATTATTTCTTGGTGATATAGGTGAGTAATTCTGATATAAATGTATGTTGGAGTCCAAAAATTAAGTAAATGGATGGAAGGTGGTAAGAGTGAAATTTCCTATTTTAATGTGGAAAACCACAGATAAGCAAGAAAAATGACTTGTGATAATGGATTAGAGGCATCATTATGAACTTACACTCACCTTTATATACAGATGATTACATATAGAAACATTACTAATTATGTACCTATTCTTACGATATACACATATAGTTCCATGCTGTATCACCAGAGAGAATACAGAAACAAGAATATTGAGAAGCAAAGAATTGAAAAAAAATGATTTGTGTTTATATTGTTTGATCAATCATGCACACCTATATCTCATAATCTGAACTACTTTGAAGATAAAACAATATGCTAACCATTGGCAATTTCCTAACATCTTGTTTTTGAAATATGATATCTTTGTTTTTATTGGTTTTTCTCTTTAAAATTAAAAAAAAAGAAAAAGAAGCAATGAACATAGCTGGCTTCCAAATCTAAGTTTCTAATATTATTCTCCAGTAAATAAAACCAGGTATCCTTAGAGAAATGGCTGAGTCTAGAATTGGGGAACAAGAAATATGCACAATGAGCTTATAGTAACCTACAAGGCTGAAAAAAAATGCTACAACAATCTCAAAAGCAAAACTAATGAAGCAAGAAAAAATAACTGCACAACCATACATTCCACTAATGGATATATTGAAAAGACGTAGGAGCCAGTAGAAGAACTCCCAGTACATAAACCTTGCTATGATTGTGTCAGTTTCAGAAGTTTAGGCATTTAAGTAACTCAGCAGTTCTATATCCTGGGGTATAAAGAACATGCCCTAAGGTGGCTGTTTACCTCCAGTATGTTGTAATTGTTGATAAATTGTGTCAATTTGAGTTTAGAATTTAAACTAAGTGACCCAGTAGAGAGCCAGGGTCCTCACTTTGTAAACATCGGAAGCCTATGCAAGAAGAGGGCAGGGAGACTATGTGAGTACTACACCCCTACCAGGGCAGGTAACCTGCTTACAACGTAAGGGAGGAAAAGAAGCTTGTTACCCAAACTCCCAGCTTTATGCTCTTGTTGTTTTTGCAATCTTCCACCACCATGAACTGCTGCCCTTCTGCCATGCCACACTGTCTTTGAGCCAGCTGATTATGGACAGAAACCTCTACAAACTGTGAGCTAAACAAACTTTTCTTTCCTTAATATTGGAAGTTGGATATTTTGTCTCAGCAATGAGAGAAAATAACCATACAAACTTGAAACTATCTGAGGAATAAAATAAAGCAGCATTAGATTATAACTTAAAGCAGAAAATAAATGTTTGTAAGTTTATGCTAATATATATAAATGATCAAGTAATAGGTAATGAAAGTAAAGATTCAAATACTATTTGCAGAATAATTCCAAATATTAGTTGAATATTCACAACCCAAAATGCTTAGTACCTGACTTGTTTTAGATATGAGATTTTGTTTCTTAAGATTTTAGAATGCTTGCATATATTTGCATGGAATTTTCTACTTCTAGTGTTATGCTAGAACTCAAAATGCTTCAGATTTTGAAGCATTTAATGTTTTAGACATTTGGATTAGAGATACTCAACCTGTAGTTAAATACCCTGCCCTTATCTAAGAGAATAAAATTATTTAATTGTGTTATGTATGTGTTCCCTTTATTCTAAAGAATATGGTAAAGAAATGTAAGAAAGAAAAAGATTATATATATGTAGGTATACATATATATATAACTGTAGGCATGTATATGTGTGCAAGATAGATAACTACACTACTAATTCTCTGGTAGTTCATCAAAAAGAATAGTGTGTGCTGTTATCGTTTGATTGATCATTTTTTATGCCTAGATCTTGTAACCTGAACAACTACTTCTAAGATAACAATATGCAATACATTAACTAGTGTTGATTTCTTACTGTTTTTTTAATTCTGTATTATTTTAATCCTTTTTTATGTTTTGCTTTTTTTACATTACAAAAAATAAAACAACATAATTTTTAAAAAAGAATATGGTAAAGACAGGGGAAAAGGAAACTTTTTCATGAAGAAATGTGTTATGTAGTAGCTCATTCAGGTGATCTATGTGAATATCAATGATGAAAATTCATCTTCATAGAATATACTTGATATAATGTGATAAAGTGCTATCATTTTATCTCTGTTAAGAAAAGATGTTATGAGATTAAAAAAACCAGAATTCCTATGAGAATAATATCATACAAATTTCAATCCAGTAGTGTTCTAAGAAATACTAAACTCATACTTTTTCAAAATTTCAGTTACACAACACCAGGAAAGTCTGAGAAATTCTCAGCTGTGAAATCTAAAGAGATATAATGACTATGTCTATCCAGATGGGATTTTGGATTAGGAAAAGGACATAGGGAAATCTTTAAAATATCTGTAAATAGGATGGGCTTTACTCCATAAAAATATCATAATAATATCATTAATTGGGAGAAATGTGCTATACTAATATATGATGTTGTTAGTAGTCAGTGCTGCATGTGAAGTATATTGATAGTCTTTACAGTATCTTTGTAAGTTTTCCACAAGCATAAACCTTTTAAAAATAAAATTAAGTATATCTGGAAGGATGTTCATCAATAATAAATGAACAAATAATAAAATTAATAGACAAAGGAGCAGTGCATGTAAAAAATAACAGGATGTGTGTTTGAAGTGAGCACAGATGTGGTAAGGTTTCTCAAAGTATTAGTATGTTAGTTTCAAGAAACACATTTTTCAGTTTATACAATGTACTCAATGGAAGCATAGCATGCCTATTGCCTAAATATTGAGAGTTTTTCTTAACATTAAATTTTAGATCATGCAAAATTTATTTTGTTGTGCCACGTGAGGTATAGTTATAATTTTTTTAAGTTTCTAAATGTAGGTTAATAAAGTTTAAATATCATTTGCAAATTTAAAAATTTGTCCTCTGGTTCCAGGGACATTTTGTCTTCCCCTTGTTTACTTTTTCTTATGTTCCTTAGTTTGATTTTATAATATTCTGCTTTCAGGTCTTGGACATTATCTTGCTAGTTTATTTCTGAATTTTTAAAATATTTTTTAACAGTGTTTTTGAGCATCTGGGAAATGCCAAACCATGTGGTCCTGTAGGCTTTCAGAATCAAAAGTAGAAAAACTTGTCCAGCCACTTCTCTAATAGGGGTGCAGTCTACTAAAGGGAGCAAAGAAAAAATCAGACATGGACAAATATATAAAATAATTGCAAGTTATATCTGAATAGTGAGGAGGTAAACAAATAAGAATTGCATTAAAGAGAAAAGGAATTCCTAGCTTTTCAGCCTGAAGGTGGGTATATGTAACCTTTCAGTGAAAACCTCTCGTTTCTATCATGAAGTGATTGGTTAGACAGAAGGGTCATGTTTGACAGGCTGTCTGTTCAAAGACCATCAAGTACACATTTGTAGCTGTGAATAAACTGGGTTACATTATTATTGCAACCACAGAGAGCAGGCAACATGAGACTGCTGTATTTTAGTAAAAGAGTGTAAGACAGGACTTCTTAAAGAATTTAGATTTTGTTTAGATGAGTTGAGCAGAGATTCAAAGAAGCAGGCATTTTCTGTGAATAAGTTGGTAACTAGAAACAGGGCATAGTTCTATGATTGGGTATGTTAATAAGTCTTATTGTAGAAGAAAAGGCAGACTAGAGCAGGGTTAAAGATCAAAATGCAGCAGTCTTAGATTGGCCAGGATGAGAGGTTACAGTACCTGGTGATATGAAGAGTGACCTTGTTTTTGTCTGTGATTAGAAAAAATATGAAGTGATCTAAGTTTGCTCTCATTTCACCATGGTCACAGTGTGGCCTTGTCATGTTTTATTGTTCTGTGAGATTGTTTATGTCCAACAAGAGAGCATCAAGTTCTAGCTGTGAGTGAAATATAAAATATGAATGAGCTCAATACACAGAACATGTAATGCTTCCATCTCATAATGCATGGTTATCATGAAAAACAGAACAGTAAGCAAGAATAATTTCCAAGCAAAGTGAAGCAGTGACAAAGTGGTTCAGATCCTGGAAATTCTTCCTTTTTAGTACTGACATGCAAACTCTCTGGTTTATTCTGGATTTTGAATTAAGAACTAAAACCTACTGTTTGCACTGTTCTTAGAGAAAATGGCTATACTAGGAAATTGTGGGAGGGCATGTTAGGAAATTTGAGTATCTTTCTTGAAGCAAATAGGGAAATACTAAAAGATTTTAACAAGTAGGTAAACTAAAAGATGTGCAGGGAATCTGGGCATGGTGGCATGCCTTTAATCCCAGCACTCAGGAGGCTGAGGCAGGAGGATCACTGTGAGTTCAAGACCAGCCTGGGCTATAAAGTGAGTTCAAGGCCAGCCTGAACTGCGTAGTGAGACCCTGTCTCAAAAAATAGGGCTGGGGATTTAGCTCAGTGGTGTAAGTGCCTGCCTAGCAGGCATGAGGTTGCACCAAAAAAAAAAAAAAAAAAGATTCGCAGGGAGAAGAATGGGTTGCATGGATCGAAGCCAGGAACAAAGACAAGATAGGAAGCTAGATGTGATGTATAGTCAGTATGAACAAAGATGAGCGCTTTAGTAGGTAGCCACATAGGACATGACGGAGGGCTAAAAATAGGAAGAAAGAGAAGGGAAAGACCTAAATTTATTCCCATTTTGATATGAATGTTCTGTAAATACAACTTAATTTGTGTAAGTGATCATAATGGCAAAGGTTTCAGCAGAGCAGTGGCTGCTACATTAGAAGAAAATACAATTAGTTTAACTTGACCTCCCTTTCCAGTCCTGAATATTGCTTTCTTTATACTGTGACCAGTCGTCCACTTAAATGCACCTGTAAATGTAGGGAGCAACAACCTGCTTTTTCTAACTCATGTGTTAAACTGACCATAGCACTGCTAATGGGCTGAATGTTTACAGTGTTATGCTTATTGAAACCTGTTCATCTTCCAGCACTAGTATCTTCTGCAGAACAAACAGATTATCATCTGAAATTGAGTGCAGCCCCGTCCTAATCCTCAAAAGTGAACACCTTCCCTTTAACAGAGTCTCTTTTGACTATTGTATGTATTTAGCACTGCAACAAAATGTTATAAATAAAAATAAATAAATACACTCTTCAGTAGCCACTCTTGAGAATATCCTGTCTTGTCAATTCCTAGAAGTGTTAAAACAGTCACCACAACACCATTCAGTGCTCTTTCTTGAGCACTTGAGCAGCACATTTAAGAACAGAAGATGGAAGTCCTAGGGAATAAGAAAGCAGTCTGAATATTAGGTCACTGACTTCAGACTCTTATTAGGTGGACAGACAGAAGAGAGGGTAACACCACTAACAGAAATTATTGAAACCCCTGTAAAACTGCATAATGAATAACGAAGTTTATATATGTTCTAGAAAAAAACGACAAAAGAAACAAAGTGTTATTTTTACTTGAGCTGATTTGTTACTTTGAAGTTTAGCACTGTATGAATAACCATTTATTAAGATACTGAATAAATATAAAAGATGAATGTTCATTTAGCATTTGCAAATGTCAATAAAATAATGATACGTTCTATGATGTGTTAGACTCTTTGGAAGGCCTTTTATAGATACTATGCCGTAATTTACAGGATGATCATGTAAGATTTCATAGATAATAAAACTGAAATTGAGAGTATTTAAGTAAGTTGTTAATATAAAAGTCATATATCTATTAAATAATATTGCTATTTTATCTAGAGAATTTTTTACTTTGTCCAAAAATTTGTGCCATACTATTGGTATTGAAATAGATTTGGACTAGAACACTTAATTTAATAAATATTTATTCAGCAAGAAATTTATACTAAGCACTAGTTTCTAATGTTGTTTCAATAAAAAGCATAATGCACAAATTAAAATAGTTCCAAAATTCTATAACCAATTGGAATAACCACAGTCAAAAGAAATCACTTTTGAAAAGGTACCAGCCATGTGTCAAATCCAGACCACAGTTTAAGGAAGAATACTTTGCTTTTTTTCTGGCTGAGTTTTTCTTGTTTGTTTTTTGTTTTTTGTTTTTTTTTTTTTTTCACCAGTGTCACCGCTGAGAGAAAGCAGAGTTCTAATCACTGAAATGTTCTCTTCACATAATTATGATGCTAGTACCAGAGAAACTTCCCATGTATAAGCTGTACTAGTCCCCGGGCACAGTGTCAAAGTGTTACTTTTACCCACCTCCTAGTTTGCTACAAATAACCACATTCTCATGCAGGCATAAAACCAAAATTTTGTGAAGAAAGCATATTCATGTACTTGAAATATTGAGTAGAGTTCCTGTGTTAGTTCGCAATTAGGTTTCCCCAGCTTCCCATGCACAATTCACTGTATGAATGGGTTAGGGCACCTGCTATCCTTTCCATTAACACTACTGGTGCTGAAAACCAATTGTAAAAGATTCAAATATCAGTATTTCCACATCAGTGCTTTTCCCATTTTTGATCATAGAAACCTCAGAAGGCAGCTCTACTGATTTTCAGAGAAAAACTCACCTCGTCTGATGTGGCACTTTAAAGAGAAAGAGATATTCCTTCATTTTCTAGTTTATTTCAAGATGTAGCATTTATATTCTAATAGTGAAGGGCTAGAGAGCTCTGCTGTGAATACTTTTCCTTCCCTGACACAGTTATCTCTTTATTGCTGGTTTCGATCATTCCTTGTCTTTTCTTTATGTAATAAAAACAAAGCACTATCTGCTCCCCCCAAAATGAGATGTGAATGACTATATTCTCAAAATGTTTCTTTAACACTCACTTCTTTTTCTATTTTAATCAATTTAGAAGCTGCAAAAATTGAAAGCTTAGACTTTTTAGAGTGCCATCTTCAAAAGCCAATTTCTGACATTAAATGGAAATCATATCCAGCATAATGACTGGCTTAATACAACCTATTATGTTTATAGAAATCTCTACTTTTATTGCAGCTGTCTATTCTAGTTCTGTGTGCCTGCAGTATACACAGCATGAGAAACAATTTTTAAATTCAAAGTTGGTAATTCTTAAAGTAAAAGCAGTCACTATTTTTGCTGTTTTATTCATGCCTTTTGGTAAAAAAAAATGTAACTTTAAATACATATTAACATTGTAGCATTTTCTTCCACCTATAGTTCTATTTGATGACTACTGTCAAGGAATATTTTAGAATGAATTGTAATCTATCCATAAATGACTGTACTGAATCAATGTATTTGATTTGTTCTTTGGTATCCATAGTTTATATGATTGGGTTACCTGTATTTTAATTTTTGACTCATTTTGGATGACACTGTAAAATTTTTCCATGGTTTATACTATCAAAATTTCTACATTTCAAGTTTGATTAATTTTAGATGATGTATTTATTTCTAAGAATCTGAAATACAATGAAAAATTCAATTCAGCACATAGTAAAAACATAATCTTCAGAAATATAGTGTATCTAGAGAAATAAAAAGTATTTTCTACTTTTATAGTTTCATAATTTGGGGGAGTAAATTGGTTAGGTTTCTTGGATGTCAGTAGTACAAACTGACTCAGGTTATATGAGCATGTATATTATTTATGATTTAGGATAACTTTTATGATCAATTAAGGAAGTAAACTACAACCACAGATCTTACATTTCTCAATAATAAGTTGATTCAATAAGTGAGTAGCACTGACTAGTGAGTCATATTTTGTGACATCTGATAAGATCAACTTTTCTAAACGTTTTAATATCCAGATGAAATTCATATTTCTTAAGCATGCTGTATATCTTACTTGATTTCTATACTCATCAATAGCCAAAAAATCAGGGCTCCATATTGATGTCCCCAAAACAGTGACAGCAAGACCTAACCTTTGATTATGCAGCATTATGTTATGGAGCAATCACACTTCTAACAAAACAAAAATAAGAAATGTAAATATAAATACAAAATATAAAAAGCCAAACAGCATAAAAAAGTAAAAATTTTGTAAGCAGATCAGTGATATCTGTTGCAGAACAGCACTCATCAGGCTACTGTAGTGAAAAGCTGCTGTACTCTTTCTGGGACTTTCAGTAAGGGCTGTTGACTTGGACCAGTGATGGAAAAGGAAGTCAAGTGAGACACATCAATTCCCAGAAATATAATGCTTAACCAGGGATTTAGAAAAAGAACTGGTGAATATAAACCTATATTCTCTGAGCCATCTCATCTCTTATGTCATTTGTTAATCCTTGGTGAAGACACAGGTGGCCAATACTCAGAAGTTAGATTCCTGGAATGTAGTGAAAAAACAGTGAGCCAGCATAGTTTCTGATCACTTCACAGAAGTAGACAGACATATGTGGTGTTCATACTTGCCAGAAACTTGAAACAAAAAATGGAAAACTTGACAAAAAGGAAAGGGTGGTGAAGTTAATTCTACATGAAGAATTGACTATATTCCTAAACTATACAAGGCAAGAGACTTAGCACATAAATAGAAAAGAAACAAAAATAAGATTAAAGATTTCTATAATTTAATGGTAAAAAAGAGATAAAAATTTAAGTCCAGAAACTACACAGTGATGCAGCAAACACTGCCAGCTCAAGGAGAGTGACTCTGAAGTGTAGATGAACTTGATCCTTCTAAATCTGCAATCTGATCCTGAGAGAGTTTTGTCACTGAAGATATTAAGGTGATGTGTCTGGAACCTATATGCTATCACAAGCTAAAATAAACTCTCTTCTGACAAGAAGAACATCATTTAAACCTTCCACAATTCATGAAATATGATATCTGTCACAAACCAAAGATTACATGACATATCAGAAATTGGCATGAAAGAAAGACCAGGTAAGGAAACAAACTTAAACTGAGCCAGACACAGAAATTTAAAAGATGAAATACTTCCCCATAGAATAAAAATATCCATTAGTTAATTAAATCTAGAAATTTTGTAGTGAATAATGCAATGTATCAAAAATTAAAACTAAAAATGTTCAGTCAAAGCAGATAATATTCAGGATAAACTAGTGCACTCATAATAAATTAGTAAAAAATGTTTAAACTAACACAGAAAATGCAAAATAAGAAACATACAGAAAAATACAAAAGAGAGCTATGTGTTCACACATTGTAGGAAATTTTAAAAAACTAAGAGCTAAAAAAATCTTACCAACAACCAATAATGACATTACTTTCAAAGGGAAACTTGTAAACCAACATCTGATTACTCAACCAAAAAAATTAAAATCTGAAAATAATAGAGTATCTTCAAAATACTAAAAGAAAATGACTTGCTTCTACTAATTCTATGACCTGCAAAAATATCCCTAAATTATAAAGCTAAACATAATCAATCAATCAATAAATAATAAAAACTATGTCCAAATAAAAAACATGAAAATCACCTGTATATATATAACAGAAATATTGAAAGCAGTTCATTAGGCAGAGGGAAAATATGTTAGACAAAATTGAAAATAGAATAATAATGATGATGATAAAGTACACTGGAAATAAAACATGGTTGTCTATAAATAAATATTGAGAAGTGTATTGGTTAATCCTGTGTCCCACCATGAAGAGTTGGGAAAGGTTTGGAGATGTTGCCTGAATACATAGAGCTGGAACAGCTTATGCTGTTCTGTATGGGAGATTCTGATCAGAGCTCAAGAAACCAGAAGGCTGTTAAAAAGCCTGCCAGTAAAGACCAGGCTCAGGAGGTTTCTGCTGGGAAGAAGGACTGCATTGGGTGTTGGACTCCACATGATGTGTGTTATGTCTTGGCAGAAAGTTTGTCTGCATCCTGCCCATGCCCAGAGAATTCATCTAAGACTGAAATTAAGGGCAATGGACTGATTAGTTTAGCAAAAGAAATTTCAAGACAACCTAATGTTAAAATGGTGGCCTGGCTATTGTTGGGGTCTCTTAGTCAGATTTATACTGCAAATCAAGAGAAAGGGCCCAGCATGGTGATTTAAAACATTGTGAGTTTGGTCAGGAAGTTGTGGACTGTAAAGATAGAGCTGAGAGCTTGATTGCTAAGAAGGAACAGAGAAATAAAAAAGATGGCCTGGGGGTATCCCAGGAAGCAGTAGGTCTCCACCCTTTGTAGCCTCAGGCCTTCAAAAGTGAAAGAGTTTATTGGAGGAAAAAGCCACAGAGCACCATGTTCCAGAGTGGTGACAGAGGCCACAGGAGGTTTCAAAATGGCAGCTACCACATCAGGTTTCAAAATGGTGGTGGCCACACCAGATTCCAGAATGGCAGCAGGTTAGAGAAGCTGTTCCTCACAATCAGGTTCAGAGAGCTCAGTGATCCAGGCAGTCGACCCCTACAACCAAGAGAGAGAAAAGCCTGGCTACTGCTCCAGCAGGCAGTGGACCTTGGTGGCATCCATGTGGCACTGGTTCTAAGTGCAAGGAAAATGCACAGCTTCCACCCCGCATGCAGAGGGCAGTATGTAAAGATGTAAGGGTGAAGCCAAGGGTACAGTGGAGAACCCAAAGGTTTGAAAAAGCCAGGAATGTGAATCATCCAAGGAAAGTATAGAAGTTAAAACCCCTGGAAGTGTGACAGGGATGGAATCACTCAAGCCTTTTGGAGCTTGCAACCAGATTGCTTCAGATGTTGAGCATAGACAGGACTTAATGTTTGTCCTGCTGTATTTTGGACTTGCTTTGGTTCTAATGCTTTGTATTCCCCTGTTTGTAACTTTTGGAATGGTAATGTTTATCTTGTGTCTTTATATGTTAGAAGTGCTTAACCTCATTTTCATTTGTATAGGGGGTTATAATTAAGAGTTTGCTGTAGATCTTGGAGGAGATTTGGGACCTGTACTATTCAGCAATGCTGAAACTGCTAGGACTTTGGCAACTCTTGGAGATGGACTAAATATCTTTGGTACGAAGAATATACATGAGTCCTTGGGGGGCTAGTGATGGAATGTATTGGTTTGATCTGTGTCCCCCCCAAGTCCTCATCTAATTTGGACGGGGCTGAGTCTGGTGTTTGTGACTGGTTTGCTGTCTAGTGCTGGGTTTAGTGATGTGAGTGCTGCACCCACCTAGGGGTGGAGCCGACATACAGAGTAAGGACGAGAGGAAGGCGGGTCTCTCACTTGCTCTTCCACTCTCTCTCTCTTGCAAGCACACCTTGCTGTTTGTAGCCACCATGAATGGCTGCCCTGCTATGCCATGCTGCCATCGAGCCAGCTGAGTATGGATGGAAACTCCCAAGAACTGTAAGAAATAAACCTTTCCTTCCCAAATTTTGGGTGCCAGGCATTCTGTCTCAGCAACAACTGAAAAGTAACTAAGACAGGAGCAATAGAGTTTTATTAGTTTTAAAACTCTGGTGATAGGAAAGGTATCTCTGATTGTCAGTGACTAGCATTTAGAGGAAGGAGGGACAACAAGTACACTGAGGGATATTTTCATGCTATAGAGTTGTTTTGCATCCTCAGTGTAATAGTAGTCACTTAAATCTATGCATGTGTTGAAACCACAAAAATAAAATTACGAAAATGACTATAGGAAAATATCTCAAGTCAAATCTGCTTGGTTTTATTTTTTCTTTTTAGGATTTATATATTTATAGCTAAAAGTTTCCAGAGCACTGTGATTACATTTCTCTCTCTGCCATGTCCTTTTCTAGCCATGTTCTGCTGACAAAGTCCAAACATGAAAGGAAAAAGAGACCCATGTTCTGCTGACAAAGTCCAAACATGGAAGGAGGACATTTTCTAAGAAAAGGCCGCAGCATAAAAATTGGCTTTGTGGGAATGGGTTAATGTTTCTTGGGAACTACTGTGTTAACTTGTGCTCTGATCCAGTTCAAAAAATTTCTCTTCTTTCTTTCCCATGCATAAAATCAGTAAACAAAGTGCAGACTCCCTAAGAACAAAAGAATAGTTAATAAAATGTTTTTCTACTATTAATGGTGTAGTGGTCTGATACCGACTCAGACTGACGAGGCCAAGGCCAGAGTAGAAGTTTGAGAGCTTTTGATGATAATAATAATAACCAGTTGGCTGGGGCTGCCTGGGAACCTCCATGCAGAGGGGCCGACATGCTGCTATGTTTTGTCCTTTGGGAGAAGCAAGGTAAATAACACATACTTGCAGCTGTGAGAACATCGCAGGAGGATAGGGGGACTAAATCATGGCTGAATATGGTTTTGTGTTTTGCAGGCTTTTAGCTAGGCTATCACAATGGAGTATTTAGAACAATTCGACCCCCTATAGTACATTAGACCTCCCTAAGTCAAGATTGATATTTTAAAACAATTATTGAGATTTTTTTCTCATAGGTTAATGTAGAAACTTGATTGAACCAATTTAAAACCAATCAGTAATCTACTAGTAGCCAAAACACACTTCAAGGTCTTTAACTAAGTATAAACTTTCTGCCTATGCTGACAAATCATGTACCCTGACGAATCATGTAACCACAGAAACCATGTAACCATAGAAACACTTGTTGATCTCATTCTTGTTATCTAAACTTTCAACCTTTGCCAGAAAAAAAGTACAAATTATTCTGTTAGAGTTTGCAAGTGGGTAATTGTATTAGTAACAGTAGTAGTAGAGAGAAGCAATAAATGAAGCAGATTCAAGCAGTCTCTGAGCTGTTTGTTCTCCACGTGCCGACGCTCAGTCCACCTTCGGGGACTCTGTGGACCTAGCCCAGCTGGACCGCGGCATCTCCCATTTCTCTATCTCTTATTTCCATTTTCATTTGCATTTCTTCCCCGTGAATAGCCCATGGCTTTGGAAGGTTGAGAGTTTTTTTGAGTGGGGATTTGTTGCCTTGTTTTTTCATGTTTCACGTGTATGAGTGAGTGATCGTGTGTGTGTGTATGTGTGTGTGTGTGTCTGAGATATGGCAGTTGTGAGACAATGATGGTGGAAAAATTTTGTTGCTAGTATGGAAATCACTTTAGTTAGTGTCAGGTTTGGAAGATGTATTCCAGACATACCTAACTATAGTCTTTTCCCTCTATTAATCTAGGGATGAAAGAAAAACAAATATCAAACTGAATGAAAGACTATTTGCATGGAGGAATCTAGAAGGCAACTTTATCTTATGCCAGTGGACTGAAGAACTATAATAGAGTCCAAACATAAGCAATGAGCCAGCTTTGAGTACAGTTTAAATACAGTTTACAAACGGGAAGTACAAGGCAGAGGGCAGATTATTACATGATTGGTTACATGACTTGTCACATATTGTCAGGCAAGTTAACTTTAAATAAATTTACTTAAAAGGAATTGATTACTATAATATCTTGGGAATGGGGGGAGGAGTTTAAGCAGTGTATGCAAAGTTAAAAGTGTTCTTGACTGGGTCAGTTCATTTCAACCAAAGTCCTTGAAGTAAGCTGCACTAGTCAGATTGGCCTGGCATGTTATCAGAAGAAAAGCAGCTGGACCCAGACAGCCATGGCTGACTGAATTTAGCAGGGCGTTTATGTGACAGGCAGCATGAACACAGGCAGAGGGTACTATTTGATTTTTAACTTGCTATAACATGTCTATAAGTTTGCTATTCAATAACCATGAATTTACTATTTGGGTAAATGTTTTCTTACATGTATATAATGGTGCTCTTACAAGAGTAAACTGTAATCAACCCAGCATCCAAAAATGATTCCCAATGTTATTGGTGTCCCAAAGACAAACCAGTTACTGGTCGTCAATGGAAATGAGTTAATAACAATAACTATGCTACCTGGTAATAAAAAACAATTCATCAAAAATAATGGAGCCAGGGGCTGGGGATTTAGCTCAGCAGCACAAGAGCTTGCCTGGCAAGCATGAGGTCATGAGTTTGATTTCCTGTACCAAAAAACAAACAAATAAACCCCCCCCCAAAAAAAAAAAAAAAAAGGACCAAAGACAAACTGGACATCATCACCATACCATAAGACCCAATAAATCTACCACTGTACACTGTACCACCTATAACAAGAGAAAAGAGATCTGCAATAATGATATAGTAACAAAAATTGACATACAATAATATTGTATTCAGGGTTTACAAAGGAAAAGATTTAATACATGACACATATTTATCGATTATTTTATAGTACTCACTCAAAGAATCAAACACAAAAGAGTACAGGGGATCTTTCCACACAATAGAGACCCAAAGAATTCAACTGAGGGCCTCGATTTCATGGCATTGTCCTTCATGAGACCAGCTTAAGACCTAGAGCCCACAACAATGTCTTATGCAAATCTATATCAAGGATCTGCACTGGAAAGGCCCGAAGGTCAGTGGTGTAAGCTAGAAAGTCTGCACCAGTGAAATGAAGGATCTATGCCAGCAGGCTGAGGGATTTGCACTGGAGCTAGGAAGCAACGTTCACAGTAAGGATCAGAGCTACCCCAAAGAGAACTGTATCCATCTTCAGCAACACGGAGGACCCAAACCCCTCCAATGATGAGAATAGATGAGTTCATTTCAAGCAAACTGGTGTGACAAGCTTCTCCAAGAGAATCAATGGCGCATCATCCTCCCCTCCAGTTCTCCTTTTGTGCTGTTAACACAATCCTCACATGGGTCTTTCACAGGCAGCACTGTGCTGATTCAGTTCAGCTGGGTGTTACAAGTTGATCATTAGTTAACCTGCCACAAGTAAATACCTACCAAATGCAATGACTATATCACCTATTAATAATAGAAAAGAATTCAACAATACTACTACAGAACCATCTATATAGATAGTGATTAATAGAGCTTAATAGCAATACCAATAAAAAATGGAAGACATGGAGAAGGGGGAAATTAAAGAAATAAAATTTGAATAATGAAGAGAAAAATGAGAAAGAGGAAATAAAAGTGAGACATAGGATCCTCTTACAAGGCAAAAGAAAATTAATAGAATTAGATAAAGTAACAGAAAAGAACAAACAGGGGAAAGGAAGAAAAAAGAAAAATCAGAAAACATACAATGAAGAAAAAAAGCAATGAGTTCCAAAAATTTTCTTGTGCTTTTGAAAAAATGGTTTCTTTCCATGGACTGCAGTATTGGAATCCATCAGGCATGGAAGAGGCTTAGTGAGCCACTTTTAAATCCTGCCTTATTATCATACTTACATTTTTGTATGTGAATGCTGAGTCCTACTCTACCTTTCGTGCTGGACTCAGTTGCCAATGGTATCTACCCTATGGCTATGTTCAGCCTATCAGCTTCCAGTTTTATTGTCCCTCTGTGCACCTCAAATCACTGTTTTCTCTGAATACTCTTCCATAAGTCTCTCTGTCTGTGGACCCTAGGCTGTGGCAACTATCTCAACTGAGGTAGATTCCCCATCAGACCAGAAGATGGGGAAAGCACACAGACCACTGAATTCATGCCAGATACAGACAGTAGGGCAGATTGGCAGGAGAGTTAAGCAATCTACTTGCTGGAATTAATGCCAGCACTGTCAGACCCAGGCCCCTACAAAATCCACACAGGACTGGCCTGGCTTCTCATCACAGAAGCCAGGACATCGTACCTGTCCAGCCTGAGTTTAAACTTCTCAAGGGGTCTACATCTAGCCCATGTCCTATCCACAAATGTCACTTGTGGCTGTCCCACTCAGTCGCTGTGATTGGTTGACCCCAGAAACCCCGAAGGGTAGTTGTTCTGTAGTTATTCTGTAGCTCAGCCTTAACCAATTAAAGCCTGCCCAAATAACTCCTAATAAAATACTGTCAAATTCACAGGAGCAGTAATGGAGGTTTTTTTTTCCAACTTTAGCCTGTCATGTAAAAGTTACTTTCAGAGTAAAACTCCATGCTGTTTTTGCAGTTTACAATAACCCTGGTCTGTTCTTGGAGCTGGTATTGTCAGTATGGCCTGTGGTTTCTCCCTGAAGTTGCTGACCCTCTCCAGTTAACCTTGTTTAAACAGAAACATGTCTCCCTCCCTGGGAGCTTAGGCTAGCGTTTCAACTTGCTTCATTCTTTTCTCTGCTTTTTCCTCAGCTTCTCCAGCTTTTCTGTGGTTCTATTTTTCCTATCAGCTCCCTCCCTATTCCTGATGCTCTCCTTTAGATTCACTAAGTAGTTATTTTAAAAATGTCTTGTTTCCAGGTCCTAAAAAGGCTGTATTTTGCTGTCAGTCTTTACCACATTTTTTATAGTGTCTGCTTAAATTTTGGATGTTAAAAAAATGACAGTTAACCAGAAAAGACGAAAAAGGTCCAAAGTAGAATATCAAAAATAGAAATATTTCACACCAAAATTATAGTAGAAGATATTAATATACCTTTGAAAATGGGTAGAAGAGAAGGTGATGAAATTTAATAATAATAAATAATATCTGAAAACATGATTAACAAATTTGGTCATATTGACATATGTGCTCATTTTTCATAACACAATTCCCAGATTATTGTTTTCCACAGAGAAAACCTTTGGGAGATTTTTTTTGGAGGTTAGAAGTGGAACAGAAGGCAATTTTCAGAAGTTCAAGTAGTAAGGTATAAATTTCAGACACCTACACATGTTCACACTTCACAGTTCATTATAGATTTTCCTAATATCAGCAACTTTCTCTTCTGCTGGTGTCAGATTGACTTTACATGCAGATTTTCCTATATTCAGGCTGCAACTTTGCAGATCTTTATGCAGCTCGCTCCTCCCATATTTGTGTAAATGTTTTTGTCCTTATTTATTTACTTATGTCTATAATAACTATTAGCAGATACTCTTGATGACTTTCAGATTCCCTTATGGGGCCTTTAGCTAAAATAATACCTTTGTCCCTTGCCTCCACTTCTAATCCTACTTCCCTCACTATCTTAGATTTTTCTGAGAACATCCTTAATCACTTGCATATGAATCATCTCAGATTCTGACTCCATAAATTTTTTGGGGATTGAACTCACAACCTCAGGCCTGCCAGGCAGGCACTTAAGCCACTGAGCCAAACTCCCAGCCCTGATTTTTTGAGACAGGGTCGCACTTAGGTAGCTCAGACTGGCCTTGTGCTCATGTTGCAGCCCAAGCAGGCCTCGAATTCACAACACTCCTACCTCAGCCTTCCCAGTGCTGGGATTAAAGGTGTGTGCCACCGTGCCCGACTTGACTCCATAAATTTCAAGCTTAAGCATATATAGAACATTCCTGGCTTTCTGATAAAATTCAGACTGGTGAAAGATTTGGTGGTTGAAGTGCTTCTAGCACAACATTACCCTTAAACTGGAGACTGATACCTGAATCTCTGATGTGTTTTGTTTCAAAAACATCAATGACAGTTTTTTTCTTATAAATTGAACAGTGGTAATCTCATTCATTGTCAACTCATTTACCAGCTATAGTCACCTAAAAGAGACATGGAGAGTTATGCACAGCTTTGGGAGATGAGGGAACTGGTATAACATGGTGCATAAATATTATAAATGTCATGACATTACTTGGTTTCTTCTAATGATACTCACAAGTTCCGAATTCAAGGCCTGGGTATGGAAATAGGTAAATCTTGTTATTATTATTTTGAAAAGAAACTCTTATCCCTGTAACTTCAAGGACAAATTCTCTGACATCAATCTCATATTTGATCTTGCAATTGACATTGCCAGATGCTCAAGCTAATGCATCAAATCTAGACTGCTTTGTCAGTGGATTCACATTAATGACTCTATATTCTTTCCCATATTATATTTCTCCTATAATCCATGCCCATGCATATTCTTAAGATTTCTATTAATATTAACTGACAAAAACTTGTGAATTTTATGATCCTATAGTATTCTTCCAAGTCACATTTCGTTGTCATATCTGTAACATAAAATATGCTGGCATCTGAGTCTAGTTGTAAGTCTAGAGGGAATTGAATGGTGATTGGTGAGAGAAGGGGAGCTTTAAAAAGATTTGTGTTCTTTCATGAACAGCTGCCATCCTTAGAAAGTGAAAATAGGTGACTGATAATGAAGACAGGTGAATCTGAAGGCTTCACAGAGTTTTCTTAACTTTTTAGTAATTTGTTAACCATATTTGAAAATAACCCACAAATCTACTAATTTAGAATTAAGTTATTTTAAATAAGAACATGACCACAATCCCTAAAATGAATGTTGCAAATCTTTCTTTTAGATTTTCTCCAGAGAAATTTATAATAACTTGCATGAATAAGTGTTAGAATGTATAACTAATTGCATGAATAAGTATTGCAGATTTCGGAGGGATTACTGGATACTGATTCTGAGCTAATCCAAAAAAGCCAAAATATTACTGTGATCAGCCAGTAGCAGTGAGAACTTCGGGAATTCAGGTGATAATAGAACTTATTCTGTTTACAGTACCATAGGTTCCAGAAAAAACTCTATGATTATTTACCCACTTCTGAAATACACATTCATGATAGATATTCTAAGAAACTGATAAAGGTCCATAGATAGATATAGAACAAGGACACAGCACCTGCCTGGTAAGTGTAAGGTCCTGAGTTCAATTTCTGGTAAAAAAAAATTGATAAAAATCTCTAAATTGATTGCATCACATATGAAATTAGAATAGTTATAGTGGGAAAAACATAGTAGAAACTTCTTTGTGCTAACCCAGTAAATCAAAGACAAAACTTTTTTTGATGGCTAGCAGAGACATACCTACCATTGTAGGTATGGTCTCTGTTTTCTAGTGTTATTTTTTCCATTACTGTGTATTGAATCCAGAGTCTTTGCCCTAAACTATACCCCCAGCCATTTATTTATTTATTTATTTATTTATTTATTTATTTATTTATTTAAACACAGAATCTTGCTAAGCTGCCCAGGACAAGCTCAAACTTATCTGTACTTTAGAAGCAATTTGGTTTTACCTGAAAGGGACAGCAATATGCCTTCACAGTCATAATTCATTATCATTCCAGCATAATTTAATGTGCAGGAAATTTTAGTATCTGACCATTCCACAGTAAATCAATCTGATATACTGCAAGATTGTGATACAGCAATTTTAACAGTTGATCAAAACCTAGAAAATATTCAGTACACTTTGATTGGAAATACACATACAAGGGAAACAAAAAGCTTATGAAAATTTAAGATCCTGCCATCTTGGTGAGATTTCTAGAGATCCAATATCTTCAGGCTTCTCAAGATTATCCTCTTTGGGTTATGGCCATAGCTTAGCAACATAGCATTAGCTTAACTTGTGCAAGAACCAAATAACCAGAAATTCAAATCAAAAAAGGAAAAAGAAAAGTTCTTTCTAAAGTAAAAGGCTAAGTTAGTGGACCTGGAATGCACTATCACTAAGAAAGAAGCACAGTGAGGAGTGGGACTCTACTTTTTATGTATTATATACTTTATTTGAATGCACTCCTTTAATGAACATACAGAATTATTTCATAAAACTGCTAAATTTAGAAGAACTTAGAGGAAAAGAAGGCTCTGAAATAGTCATGGGCTGTGCAAAATTTGCTGTATTATATTAACCATGAGACTAAGTATATCAAAGAATCTACAATGTGGGTGTCCTCCAAGGAGTCTTGAGCAGGGCCCTACAGGTGAATCACAGGAGTCAAATTTCAGAAGAAAGCTACTTTACTATTTAGATAACTGTTTGAAAACCAGCTTCCTTCTGCTGATGTATGAACTACCTGTTTGCCATAGATAAATTAAGAATTGTGTGAACCTCTCGGATATGATGTGTGAGATTCACTGTAGAGCCCCATTATGAAATAAAAGGTTCATATACAAGTTTTGGCTTAAATGAATCTAAACGCAAGTATTTATCGTCACCAAGTGGTTGCCTTTCCCATGTCTCCTGATCTTGCTACATTGTCTCCTTTCTTACTCCAAATACAGTCTTCTGGCCTCCTGCAGTGTTGTACTCTCAACAGTTAACTGGAAAAGACAACTGGCCTGATTTGCCAATAGTTTTGAATAATATGCTGACATTAACCACCATGATGGAATACACCAGATGGGATACTATGACTCCATCATAGTAGGGTCACCCTAAAAAATAACAATGCAAAGAAATATTTCTAGAAGGAAGCAAATTTAAAAGAATATCTTTTTTGTTTGCTCATTTATTTGTTTTTCCTAAACAAATAGTTGGCCAAAGACAGATGATTATGCCCTATTATTGGGCAGATTCATGACTCATGGCATTATAAAATCTCTTATTGCGCCACCCGGTCTTACTTCACAAGAAGGAACACATTTTACAAAGTTCTGTAGTAGCATTTGGCTAAATTTGGGTGCTCCCATTGTTTTGAAGTACCTGGCCTGAGGGAACAGTATATTAGCTTTCTAAAGATTGGATTAGAAAACAAGTCAGGTCCATGGTAAATGCTTTGCAAAGTGGTAATAATGTTTTCTAAGATGCAGTCTAAATTAGCAACTGAAATACAGCATCACTTCTACCCTAGCCAGAATTCAAAGATCAAAGTATTAAGAAGTACAAACAGATGTTGTTCTTTTCAGAATTATTCCCAGTGATCTGCCAGTCTTATCATAGCACTTTTGAGCTCCACTGGTTTATATATCTTTGTTCTAAGAAGAAAATCTTTCAAGAGGAATATTATATCAGTTCCAGCAAGCTGGCATTGCCACCTGAGTACTTTGTGCTCATTATGCC
Organism: Dasyprocta punctata; assembly: GCA_004363535.1. Classification (NCBI taxonomy): domain Eukaryota; kingdom Metazoa; phylum Chordata; class Mammalia; order Rodentia; family Dasyproctidae; genus Dasyprocta; species Dasyprocta punctata. Next base: position 29,965 of record RJWM01011341.1, on the reverse strand, counting down.
ATGGAACCAGTGGGGAAAGAAGGAATCAATACAATGGCTCATGACTGGTAGATCCTTACTATCAACCTAATAGGAACATAGAGGAATACATCTGAAACTCAGGAAATTTTATGTGGCATTTCTTAGTATTTCGAGACCTCTGGCAGCTGTTATCAGAAGGCTACAGCAGCACCGCTAACAATACAAAAATGAAGTTTGGGGTTGTAAGACTCAGAAGAGAACTATGAAAAATGTGGGTATTTATGAAGAAAGGGAATGTAGAGAATAATGGAACCCTTTAAGACTAGTAGCAACTCTGAGAATTTATCTGGTAGACTTCCACTTATAAAGAAATTGAGTAAATATCTCCACTGCTGTTCTTTGAAATCCATTCTGGGATTTAAAATGAGGTCTTTCTTCGTTTGAGTGGCATTTAGCTGATGACTGGAGGGCCTCCAATCCATTAGCCACTTGTTTGTGTGTCAAGTCCAATTGGCATGATTCTGTAATGAAAATAAAACTATTATTTTCTCTGAAGTTCATATCTCTTAAAACCATGTTGTAACAAAGGGAAAGACAGTTAACTAGATCTGAAATAAATACATAAATGTATAAATGAATGCCATTCATCCCATAGGAATCAAAAGTATGTCTGATCCTTTGTTCTAATTGGAAAGGAAAGGTGCAATTATCAAATCTTTAACTGCATATCCAAGGTCTTAGAAATATGCTCTGGTAAGACATCACATTTGGCAGAGTGACTGCTCAGAAAGCTAGTATTTAGCCAAGTTTGAGGTATAGAGTTATTCTCCTACATCTGTCAATTCAGATCTTTCAATTAAGTGGGCACCATAAAGATCACCACACTTACATTCTTTGTCTCTTTTGCCTTAGATAACATTTTCATTCCACCATGTCCACTGTATTAGTAAAGACTCTCCTGAAAAACAAGTCTAATAGGTTCTGCATACTTACAAAAAACTTTATTATAAAGAATTATCTTGGTAATTATGGAGACTAAAAGCCTCATATCCTGGAAAGCCAATGGGTATGGTTTTAGTCTGAGTCCAAGTCCCTGATAAGCCTAAGAGATTAATGTGTAAATTCTATTCTCTGGGCAAGTCCAAAGACAAAAGACTGATGACCCAAGCCAGGCAGCCAGTCAGAGAGAATTCTTTATTTTTATTTTTATTTATTATTTAAGAGAAAATGGACACAGAAAAGAGAAACAAAAAGCAAAGGAGATAAACAAACAACAACAACAACAAATTCGATGTGACAGCATTATAGGTTTACAAAATGAGATGGTTGGAATTTGACTATAGTTGTAATATTGCATATCGTTACCTTCAAAGGGGTTGTTCAGATTAACAGATATACACATGTAAAACTGATCTAATCATATAAGTATTAACTGTTCTTTTTCAATAGCTAATGCATTTAGTAATATAGTCATTTTAACTATCTTATGTGCACCTATTTATAAATTTATGTCTTTTTCCTTTTCCTTTCCTTCTTTCCTCCTTTTCCTTAGAATACCTCTTGTTGTCTTTAAAATAACTGACCATATCATCAGGCTTAATATAATCAAACAAAATAGTTCAGAATAAAGCCAATAAAAAATAAAACAATGGTCACAGAAAAGAGAAACAAAAAGCAAAAGGGACCAACAAACAACAACAACAAATCTGATACTGTAACATAATAGGTTTACAAAATGAGATGATTAGAGTTTGACAGTGGTTGTAACATTGTGTATTGCTACCTTCAAAGGGGTTGCTCAGATTGACAGATATAGACATGTAACATTGATCTAATCATATAAGTATTAACTGTTCTTTTTCAAAAGTTAATGCATTTAGTAATAGTCATTTTAACTATCTTATGTACACCTATTTATAAATTTATGTCTTTTTCCTTTTCCCTTCTTTCTTTCCTCCTTTTCCCTTGTAATACCTCTTGTTATCTTCAAAATAACTTCCCATACCATTGAGCCTAATACAATCAAACAAAATAGTACAGAATAAAACCAATAAAAGATAAAACAATGGAAGCAATACATAGTCATACAATGTTGATTTCTATAATGTCTCATATTATCTTCTAAACAGTTGCCTATATCATCTGTTAAAATACAATCAAACAAACCAAAATAGGTTAAAATCACTCAAAACAGAACAACAAAAGCAATACAGGTTTTCAAAACAAAGTGATCAAATATCAATAAAAGCTATCCTAACATATTTTGTTATCTTTGGAATAGTTGTCTATGTCATCATATATAATAAAATTAGGCAGGTTGAGATAGAATAAGATCAAACTAAACAGCTCATTGAAGACATTACAGGACTCAAATCCAGATGATGAATTATTCAATTGTCTGCCCCACTCGGTGATATCCCTCTACTGCTGTTTCTGGAGCTGTGGACTTTTTTATCTCTCTCTAAAATGTCCTTCAGTATTCTTTGTAGGGTTGGCTTGGTTATCATAAATTCCTTTAGTTGTTCTTTGTCATGGATATATCTTGTTTCTCTGTGATTTTGAAAGATAGTTTTGCAGGGTACATCAATCTGGGTTGGAAGCTGTTTTCTTTCAGGGCTTGAAATACTTCACTCCAAGCTCTTCTGGACCTGATGGTTTGTGTTGAGAAGTCAGTCATGCTTCTGACGGGTTTTCCTTTGTAGGTGATCTGTTTTTTTTCTCTCTCTAATAGCTTTTAATATTCTGTTTTAGTGTTGAATTTCTGGGGTCTTGAATATTATATGTCTGGGTGTAGGTATATTTTGGTTATGGTTAGCTGGAGTTCTATATGCCTCACTTATCTGAAAGTCACTTCCTTTTCCATGCTTGGAAAGTTTTCTGAAATTATTTCTGTAAATAGACTTTTAATTTGATTTGTATTGTCCCCTGCTTTTTCACTCACACTTTTTATTCTTAAGTTATGTTTCTTTGGGTCGTCTTGCAGCCATTGTATCATTGCTTCCAGGTTTCTTGTTATTTTTAAGAGATCTTTCCTTTCATGATCACAAGCTGAAAACCTGTCTTCAAGGTTTGAAAGTCTATCTTTAGTTTCCTTCAGGTGTTTTTGCCAACTTTCATTGGATTTTTTGAATTCCTGGTAATCTCTTTGAATCTATTTCATGTATTCTAAATCTTTTTTGTGTTGTTCATTCCAGGTTTCCCTCATTTTCCTATGCTCCATTTTTTCATCTATGTCTCCTTTAGGGTTGCCTAGCAGTTCTTTTATTATGTTTTTCATTTCTTCTTTTAGTTGAGTTAGTATTTCTGTTCTAATTTCTTTTGTAGCCTCTTGAAGCTATTTTTTTTACTTCAGTTGCCATCACCTCACAAAATTCAGTTGTGGAACTCCCGATCTCCTCTGTGTTTGCATCTCCTGGACTTGCTCTGCTTGAACTGGAGGCCAGAGACTGCCCCCTGCTTCTTTGTCTTGGCATATTCCTGGGTTTCCCTGGGCAAATTGGTACTGGGGACCCAGGCACTCCCTGCATTGGCCTCAACCTCTCCAAAGTGAGACAGGTTCCTCCAGCTGGTGCCAAGTATGGATATCTGATGGTTGCCACTGGGGGCGCTGTTACAGTGCTATCCACTGCCTTTCCCCAGCCTGCCTTGGTTCTGCTATGGCTGGTGGGGTGTGTGAAGGGGCCAGCTGCCACCTGCGAACCTGGGCTAGTGGGCCGGTCACCCGCAGACTCTCCACCACCACCCCTGGAGCATGTGCAGAGCCACCATCTCCAGACCAAGCCTGTCACCCACAGGGACCCTCTGAGGTGGACCCCAGTATGCTCGCAGGGACAGGGCTCAGCCTGAGCAACCTCCACAGGTCTGCGTCCAGCCCAACTCCAAGATGTCTCCCCACCAATCTCCCCCTCACGCGGGAGGGTGAGAACCTTCTCACTCACAGTTCTCCAGGTCTGCTCCCCATCCACTGCCACTCTCCTGTGACACCATCTCTCTGGGAAGAGGACTCCAGAGTCACTGCCACCGCAGCTGCAACTCTCCAACCATGTGTCCCCAGGTTCCAGCAACTCCTTTCACAGAGTGGGTCCGGCTCCAGGCAGAGGTGACACCAGCCGCCACCCTCCTTGTGTAAGTGCCTCTTTCCAGTCTTTCTGTGGGCTTCAATTCTCCCTTTAGATTCTTCCTGGGTCCAGAGGACTCACCTCCCTCCTTTGTGTCTTCAGCGTGTTGCTATATTCCAGCATCTGGACGGCATCTTTCAGGGAGGCTGCTTACCCTGCTGTTTACTGTTCCACCATCTTGTCCCTCCTCCAGAGAGGATTCTTATTCAGCCTTTTATTCTATTCAGGTCTTTACCAGTTTGGATGAGGCTCACTGACACTGGGGAGGATAATCTACTTCACTGTAGAAAATCTACCAAATGTTAATTTCACCCAGAAATGCCTGCATAAACATATATAACAGTAATGTTTAAGTAAATATCTTGGCACTCATGTATCACTTAAATTAGTACATATTATTAATTATCCTAGCCATATCATTTATACTCAGCAGTCTTTTCTTTATCACCTTTTATGGAAATCCAGATATTTGTATTATGCTGAGAGTCAGTCACTTTTCTACCAGGCTCCCAAGAGCCACCAGAGCACCAAATTTGTTCCCTCATTTAGTGTCTTTGTTGGGTGATAAGTCATGTGCCTTGAAATACATTCAAGTACATGAAGTTTTGCTTATTTAGCCTTAAATTCTAGCAGATTGATGAAGCACTCTAAAATCCAGTGACAGGACTGAAACATGTCAAATAATTCACATGTGATTTTATGTGTACCATCTTTGTATAGGCCCCACATGGGAAGCCAGCCCATATTGTGACTCAAACCTATCTGTCAGACAGGCATCTAAGATAGAAAGTGATGTAGCACTGAGCAGGCTACCTAGTGTCTTATGGGAAAGAGAGTAAATGTAGACACTAGCCATACCAGGGAAGGGTGGGTCATCTCCCAGGGACAGTAAGGTCACACCACTCAGAAATGTTCTTAAAGATGGTCTCACACAAGTTTTCTAGATCCAGAATTTCCCCTTTCATTCTTAACTTTCACATAAAAGAACTGCAATGGCTGAGAATTCAAATGTCTGTTACTGTGCTGTTTCAGTTGAGGCCCCAACCTGTGTTCATCTGTATTTCCCCTTCCTATACAGAGGATAAAGCCCTTTTAAACATGCTACTTGGGCTTATTGTTCAGAGCACCTGCTTTCTTATTAACCTTCTCCATAGTCAACACAACTTGGCAGTGATCAACTATATACATTTCACTAACACATATATTTAGAATGTCAAATTATTGAACCTACAACAGTAACTTCTACTCCACTGAGATAATTTTCCAGGTCAGTACTGGTAAAATCTTTAATAATCAAGTTACTACTTGATGCTACCTACATCTATATCCATAGCCAACCCCATCTTGCAGCACATCCCAAACATTCATTTTATATCTTTTTCTTGGATCAACTTTGACAAAATTTGTGTTAGTCTGTAAAGCAGATTCTAAGATCCAAGATGAGATCAAACTTGCTTTGTTTTGTTTTGTTTTGTTTTTAATAAATAACTATGGAAAGGACATAGGGAAGAAGCCAGATACTTGGAGAGAACTTTCAGGCTAGACTGCAACTCTGATTCTTAATTCTAAAAGGAGAGAGGGAGGAAAGATGGGCAAAATGCCCTTGACTGCTCTTAGGGATGATAGGCAAAGATGAAGGGAGTCATCAAGCCAAAGCAGCGTGTGAAGAGAATCCAAAGTCCACCTTGATATTCCCATGATCCTCAGTCATTGATTATGCACAGTCAATGTGAATATAATCTTCTTGCAAACAATAAGTTAATTAATAAACACTGCAGAACAATGAGGGTGTCTGATATGTTATATATACAATCCCTAAGGACCCCAGAAAGCTGACAGGAAAGCAGTGACTCTAGGAGTTTGTCTTAATGCAGGGGGGAAATGATCAGCAGTGTTGACTCCATAAGCAGCCATAGGCTGCCTGCTGGAGGGATCCTTTGTACTCTCACACTTGCTAATGTGAGAGTATTCTTATTATTATCAGGAAGAATATCCTAAAATAATCACTTGTTGATTGATACAGGTATCGAACTTCTGGAGAAGACAAATTACAATGGCATTTTTCTTGATCATATAGAAAAGATTGTATCTTTTTTTTTATTTTATTAATAATAGAAGACAAGACAGAAGAGAATCCTCCATACTTGCTATATTGCCCGCTGTAAAGTGATACTTGGGTTGCTGACCAGAGGCCTGGCCAAATCTACAAAAATAAAGTTGGTTGATGTTCCTTGGTTGCTATCAATTTAGCCAGACCTCCGAAACAGCAGGTTGCTGACGGGGGGGGGGGTATCTTTTAAAATCAGTAGTTCTTTTTTATCATCCTTGTTTTTCTTTAATACAATCATTACTTTCTTAGGTTAATTTTGACTTGTTCCAGGGTCTGTCTTTTCAAATGGTAGTATTTAACAATTTTAATAAGAACCCCTAGCTGGGCATGGTAGCTCACATCTGTAATCTCAGCACTTGGAAGGGTGGCAAATCAGACTGATCAGCATGAGTTCAAGACCAGCCTGAAGTACATAGCAAGGCACAGAGAGAAACAGAGAGAAAAAGAGAAAGAGAAAGAGAAAGAGAAAGAGAAAGAGAAAGAGAAAGAGAAAGAGAAAGAGAAAGAGAAAGAGAAAGAGAAAGAAAGAGAAAATCTAACTTTAAACCCATGATGAAGGCACACCCCTGTAATCCCAGCACTAGAGAGGCTGAGGCAAAAGGATTGCTGCAAGTTTGAGGAGAGTTTAGGCTACATAATGAGTTCAAGGCAGACTGAATTATACAAGAAGATCCTGACTCAACAAAACAAAACAAAGAATCTGAAAGATCATAAGCCAGGCTTTAATTTCATTCCTTATTGTATCATCTCCAAATATTTACAATTTTACTCCTTTTATTCAAACATTAAGATATCCCCTTTCCATTATTTATCTAATGTCTATAAATGGAACATGTAATATGTATCATTTAGAAAACTGATTAGCTATCTAGGAAGAATTCAATACTAGTAATATAAATAAAAGCTATCAGATTAAAAAGAACTAGATCCTTTACAATGAAATGCAAGTATACAAAGTTTGAGAGAATTAACCTGAAGCTTTAAAAACTTAAGCTGAACTTCACCATGCTCAGTTTCTTAGAAATCTTATCACTTATCTATTTAAAGTGGAGATATTTTATCTGCACAAAAGAAATCTGAGTGATGACAGCAAATGCCTCCAAGTCTAAGTTGACTATGCTGATTTCCATCTGTTCTTTAATGTTGATGACAGAGCTAAAGGAAAGAATACAGATTTATGAAGCCAAAGAGAGAGAGAGAGAGAGAGAGAGAGAGAGAGAGAGAGATTCAATAATGGCATAAGGAAGAACATTTTGATAAAATAAATCTTTTTTTAAATATCAAATTCCAGTAGTGCACCAAATCCTTTAGATGTCTCTTCAATCAAAAATATTGGTCCACCTTGAGTATTGTATTGTTGAAATAAACCAAGTTAATCAATACCTTACTAAAATTATTGCAACTATTGTACTTTAGGTATTTTTAAAAGTGCTGCCATCTTTTAAAATTATATTTCCTCCATTAAATAAAGGGAGCATAACTTTCAAATGTTCATTTGACTAATGATCCTGGAAGATATCTAGTATGAATGAAGTCGTGAATTTGATATATAATTAGTAAATACATTTAAATAAATGTCTGTTCAATATGTATAGAAGTTCAATACTGAAGAAATTTTATCATTAAAATGTTACTATGTTAAATGTACTACATATGAAGACTAAATGTTGACTAATAGTGATGTTAGGAAAACACATTTTTGGCAGCCTCATAAGACTTTGTAAATTAGCACTGTTAGCTATTTTTAAGAGTCATGAGTTCTTCATTTATATTTTATTAGTCAGCATGTTGGTTTATTATTAAGAGAAACAGAGTTTATTGACCATGAAGAGGATAGGAGGAAATTTCATATTAGTCATCTAAAATGAGTAGAAATTATTCTTTTACTTAGACTTCTAAATCACTGTGGATAAAGGACTACTAAGAACATTATTTTAAAATCCACCATATGAATGAATTTGCTCCTCTTTATCAGTCTCCCATGAAATGTATGTTCTTTAAAGTCTACTCTCCTTAAATATGTTGAAAAATTTATATCAACTGCATGCAGTTTTAATTACAATTTATAGGCTTGTGTTTAAATTGCATTTTAAACTAATTTGGTTTGTTCCTAAAGTTAATTAACTAATTGGGAGAATGTTTCTTGGTGCAATTGAGATAATAGAGCAGATGTGGAGATTTATTGGCATCACTTGGAAGCATCCCAAATCTAAACACTGTTTTTTTTTTTTTTTCATGCTTAACTAACCTTTAAAGCCATGTGCTTTTTCAAGGGTTGCTATGGTTAGATCTGGAAAATCCCTCCAAAGACTCGTGTCCAAGTTTGAGCTCTTGGAAGGTGAGTGGATTGTGAGGATGTTGTGTTCATCAGTGGATTGATCCACTGATGAGTTCTTTGCTGAGTGTGCCCTTAGGACATGTTACCAGGTTAAAAGAAACAGATCACCAGGTCATAACCTGGAAAGCTGTATCACCCTCTCTGACTTCTTTTTTCTCTCTGACCTCCTAGATGTCATGATGTGAGCAGCTTTCCTCCATGTGAGACTCTGCCACCATTCAGCTTCTACATTTCAGTCTGCCAAATATGAATTGAAACTTCTAAAACTGTGAACAAAGGTAAACTCCTTTAAATTGTGGGTGTCATATATTTTGTCCCAACAATAGGAAAGTGACTAACAGATACTAATAACACAGAAGTAGGACTTTTGCGATGACAAAACCAGACCATGTTTAGAAGTCTTTGGAAGTGGTTCTTGGGAGGAGTTTGGAAAGTTAGTAGCTGCTAACTATAAAACACCTCAAATGTCATCAGCAGTGGTTGATACAACACTGATCAGAGCTTAAAACATAAGAGTGCTGATAGAAAGGCTGATAGTAAGTACCAAACTCTGTAGGTTTCTATTGGGAGCAAGGATGCCATTGGCAGTTAGAATGGAGATAATCTGTGTTATGCTCTGGTAGAAAATTTGTCTGCCTTTTTACCATCTTCCAAAACTTTTCAGGAGATTGAGATTCAAGGCAGTGGACTAATTAATCTGGCAAAGGAAATTTCAAGGCCACCCAAAAGTCAGCTGTGGCATGAGTACTGATTGCTGTTTTAGCCGTATCTGCCATAAATATTAGGACTAAAAATCACGGTGGAATGATTTGAAAAATGTTGCCAATGGGCAGAAACAAAGCACTTGGAAAGTGCCAATGGGCCTGGAAAAACAATAGGACAGAGGTAAGCATTAATTACTGAAAAGATTAGCATTAAAAAGAAGCCAAGTACTTTATATTAGAATGATAGGAAAGATGACTTGATGGCATCTCTTGATGTAGCAAGACCCTGTAGCCATCCTTGAAAGTGCAAGAGTGAAAGGGTTTACTTTCAAAAGAGTCCCGGGTATCCTAGCTTGTTCAAAACCAAATAGAACAGAGTTTCCCAGAACCCAGCCATTCAAGCACTCAGATGTCATTGCACCCATGATCCAAGGGGGCTTGTCTACTACTTGAGCTGCAGCAGACCTTATTATCGTCTCTATGGTCTGGTTTTATACAAAAGCAGAATGCAAGAGTCATAAAGTCAGGGAGACTTCCGTCTGATTTCAGAAGACTTTGGAGACCAGTCTATGTGTCTCAAAGGGTAGAATACAAACTATTAGAGAAAAGCAAAGGATGCAGTGAAGACCCCAGGAAATTAGAGATGCCAGAAGAATGAAACATCTGCTAAGGAAAGTGAAATGGTATGAATGAAGCTACTCCAAGGTAGAGGTCAGAAGGCCTGCAACTAGCAATGCCATTGGGGTAGGGCCTAGTAGGCCTTTCAGAGTTCATATGTTTCCATAATTTACCCAGGGTACTACACGAAATTTTGGGATTTAAAGTCTACTCTGATGGGTCTTAGCCTTACATTGATCTGATTTCTTCTTATTCACCTACTTATCCCTTTAGGAATGGGAATATGTATCTTGTCCCATTGTATTGTATAAGTATTTAACATTCTATTTTATTTTTATGACTCACAACTAAGAGTTTGCATTCTGTCACAGAAGACACTTTGGACTTGAACTTTTCTGTAATGCCAAAATTTGTTAAAACTTTGAATGCATTTTGGACAAAGACAGGGACATAAGTCTTTTGGGGATCAAGAGGGTATGGTTAGAATTTAGACCTGGATTGTTACCCCAACACCTCATGTACTCAGAAGGAAGGTTTTTGGAAGATGTTTAGATCATGAATACTGTTCTCATCAGTTTATCTATCTACTCATAAGTTTTTGGCTGAGTGTTCTGTTACAAGGTGGGTCCTGGTCTAAAGAGGCTGGTCACTGGCAGCACAGCCTCTAACTGTATGTCCTGCACTAGATCCTCCTTCTCTCTTTCCCTCCTTGATGCCATGATGTGAGCAGCTTTCCTCCATGTTAGACCCTTCCACCAGGCTGTTTCTGTCACTAAGCCTGCCAACCATGTTTGAAACTTCTGAAACTGTGAGCCAAAATAAATCTCATTTCCCTTAAATTATGGAGCTTTGGGTATTTTGTACCAACAATTAGAAAGTGACAAAGAGAAAAGTACATGTATGTGCAGTGAACCCAAGGTGAAAGTCAATTATATTATTTTTGAGCTTATTACCTTCAAAATTTTATATATAGTTTAATTATATGTATAATTTAATAGGCTTTCTATCTGAATTCTGATTTCTCTCGGCTGGTGCTAGCATCAAACAAGTAAACTGAGTATAGACTATTATACTTTTGATGACTTGAATTGGATATCCTTTCAACTCAGATTTATTATCTTTGTCAGTTGTTCAATTACCCTTAAGCAGTGCAGACCTATGTAAGGAGGTCCCAGAATAAAACCATGAATCTTATGCTGAGGATATTAAAAGTCATGTTTACATTTGATACTTGCCTACATGGAATTCCAATTTTCTCTTTTGTTTGTACTTATGCTTACATATCTCAGTAGTGAATGGGAGAGTAACTCTTCTACTTTACATAATTCTCATTACTGAAAAGACAGCAGGTAACTTTATTATATGTTGGCTTGATGACAGTCTACATAATGCTTTGTAGGTATCATCTTAGGTAACTTTCATTCTTACATAATATACTGGTTAGTATCATCTTCCTTTACAGAGTTAAGCAAATTAAAGCACTGGAAAAGTAATTTGTCCAAGAACCTACAAGAGTAAATTTCTGACCCAAGATTCATTTTGTTTTTTTTTTCTTTTTTATTTAAGAGAAAATAGATACAGAAGGTAGAAACAAAAATCAAAAAAGACAGACAAACAACAACAGATCTGATACGATAACATTGTAGGTTTACACATTGAGGTGGTTGAAGTTTGACAGTAGTTACAATATTGCATTTCGTTACCTTCATAGGGATTGGTCATATTGACAGATATAGACATGTAAGATTTATCAATTCAGGTAAATTAACTTTTCTCTTTCAATGGCTCTTGTATTTAGCAATACGGTTTTTTTTTACTGTCTTATTTATGCATATTTATAAATTTAAGCCTTTTTTCTTTTCTCTTCCTTCCTTCCTTTCCCCTTAGAATACCTCTTGTTATCATTGAAATAACTACCCATAACATCAGGTCTAATATGATCAAGCGAAATAATTCAGAGTGAAACCAATAAAGCATGTAAGAATGGTCATACATAAGAGAAACAAAAAAGTAAAGAGATTAGCAAACAACAAAAACATATCTGATACTATAAAATTATAGGTTTAGGAATTTAGATGGTTGGAATTTTACAGGGGTTGCAACATTGTATATTGTTACACTTAAGGGGGCTGTTCAGATTGACAGGTAAAGACATGTAGGATTGATCTGGTCTTATGGATATCAACTGTTCTCTCTCACCGGTTAATGCATTTAGTAGTATAGACTTTTAAACTATCTTATGAATACCCTTATATAAAACTATGTCTTTTTTTCCTGTACCTTCCTTCCTCGGTTCCCCTTATAATACCTCTTATTGTCTTCAAACTAAATGCCCTTACCAATTGGCCAAATATAGTCGAACGAAATAGTACTGAATAAAACCAATAACAAATAAGATAATGGAGGCAATGCATAGTAATACAATGTTGATTTCTATAATGCCTCATGTTAGCTTCAAGGCAGTTGCCTATACATCTGTTGTAACACAATCATACTAAGATAGGTTAAAATCCCTCAGAACAGAGCAGTGAAAGTAATACCTGGTTTTGAAGCAAGGTGATCATGTATCACTGAAGGCTACCCTTATAAATTTTGTTATCTTTACAATAGCTGTCTTTGTTATCATTTATGATAAAGATAGGCCGATCGAGGTAGAATAGGGTTAAACTAAACAGCTCATTTAAAACAATATTGGACTTAAATCCCGTTAATGGATTATTCATTTGTCTGCCCTGCTCAGTGGTATCTCTCTGTCGCTTTTTCTGGAGCAGTGGACTTCTTTATCTCTCTCTAGAATGTCCTTCAGTATTCTTTGTAGGGTTGGCTTGGTTGTCATAAATTCCTTTAGTTGTTCTTTGTCGTGGAAGTATCTTGTTTCTCCGTTGATTTTAAAAGATAATTTTGCAGGGTGCATCAATCTGGGTTGGAAGTTATTTTCCTTCAGGGCTTGAAATATTTCACTCCAAGCTCTTCTTGACCTGATGATTTGTGTTGAGAAGTCTGTCGTGATTCTGATGGGCCTTCCTTTGTAGGTAATCTGTCTCTTTTCTCTAATAGCTTTCAATATTATGTTTTTGTGTTGAATTTCTGAAATCTTGATTATAATATGTCTGGGTGTAGACCTGTTTTGGTCAAGTTTAGCTGGAGTTCTATATGCTTCAGTTATCTGAAAGTCTCTTCCTGTTCCCATGCTTGGAAAGTTTTCTGAAATTATTTCTGTAAATAGTCTTTTAATTTGATTTGTGTTGACCCCTGCTTTTTCACTCACACCTTTTATTCATAAGTTATGTTTCCTTGGGTTGTCTTGCAGTCATTGCACTGCCACTTCCAGATTTCTGAGAAAGTCCCTTCTTTCTCTCTCCCAAGTTTCCATTCTTTCTTCCAGATACAAAAGTTTATCTTTAGTCTCCTTCAGGTGGTTCTGCCAACTTTTATTGGAGTCTTTGATATCCTGGTAGTATCTCTGAATCTGATTAATGCGTTCTAGGTCTTTATTTGTTTCATTCTCAATTTCCTTTGATTTTCCATCCTCCACCTTTCTGGCTATGTTTCCTTTAGAGGCACTTAGTGATTCCACTATTATGTATTTCATTTCGATTCTCAGTTGGGCTAACAGTGCCACTTTAATTTCTTTCATAGCTTCGTGGAGTTGTCTCCCCACTTCAGTTGTCATCTCCTCTGAGAGTTTAATTTTTGGACTCCTGACCACTTCAGCGTTAGCATCCCCGGAATTGGTTTTGCTTGATCGGAGTCTGGAGAGCACCTCTACCTTTCTGTCTTGGCATTTTCCTGGGCTCGCCAGTGAGGCTGTGTTGGTCCACTGCCTCTCCTAAGCCTGTTTCTGCTCCGCGGATGTCTGGTGCAGTGCAAGAGAGGATGGGGCCACTGCCTGGTAACCCGTACTGGGCTGCCCACCAAACTTCCCCTATCACCCCCAGGGCACCCACGCCATTTCTGCCACGACCTTCCAGGAACCGTGCCTAATTAGGTGCAGTTCCAGTCTCAAGATGGATACCTGTCCCTCGCTCTCCTTCAGGGGTGGGGTGTGGGGGGCTGGGGGCCGCCGGGTTCACTCACTCACCTGCTCATGACCACCTTGCTCCACAGTTGACCGCCACCTCCGCCATTCCGCTGCACCATTGCAATTCCACCGTGTATCACCAGCACCCCAATTGTACCTTCTCAGCTCGGGTCACAGTGCTAATTGGATTCAGCTCCAGTTAGAGGTGCTTCTGGTCTCTGCCTTTGTTTATTTCATTTTTTTACTCTTTCTGTGGGCTGCAGTTCTCGTTTTAGATTCTTCTTGGGTCCAGAGGACCCATCTCCCTCTTTTTTTCTTCTCTCTGTTATTATATTAGTTTATATTCCAGCATTTGGATGGTATATTCAGGGAGCCTCCCTGTCACGGTGTTATCTGGGTGGCCATCTTGGAGGATGTCCCAAGATTCATTTTGAAGTAACCAAATTCATAGCACAAATAACAGTTTGTTTTGTTTTATGTTATTTTGTTTTGCTTTGTTTTGTTTTTTCCTTCACAGTGCAAGGTTCAAGACCAGGACAACATAGGTACTATGCAACACTCTATCAAGGTGTTTCACCCACAGTTCAACAGTTTACAAAAAGAGACAAAAATACTTGTGTAGGTAGTATATGATGGTGTATGGTAGGGTGTGTGTGTATTTGTGTGTGCTTTGTTAAAAATGTATTTAAGGGCCATGTGTGGGCTGCCACCAAATGTGGGGACTGCCAGACCCAAGCTCCTTCTGTTGCATGAGCTGGCAAATAATAAGAGCCAGTCTCCACCCACCCTGTAAGTGACCAGCTAATCTGGAGAAACACAGTCTGTGATGATAGCTATTGAAGTGAAATGCGCTTTGATGCTTGGGATGTTTTGGTGTTTCCCTGACCTTGCAGGTGTAGGGCCAGTGGTCTGATCATCTATTCAGAGGATGGTGGTATGCAGTGTGACATCTGGGGGGAGAATATCCTTCTGAGGATGGTAGCAATTGTTAATTCCCTATTGTCTTGTTTTGAAGTCCTGTATGATTTTCATTGTTTTGTTGGGATGGGGTTTGTTCAGTTTTGTTTTGTTTGATTTGTTATATCTGATGGCAAGAACACTTATTTCAAAGATAGCAAGATATGCTATGGTAGCCAATTTGCATTTACTATTGTCTTGGTTTGCATTCCTTCATTGCGTTCATTGTTTTTGCTTTTGTTGGTTCTATTCTGTTCTGTTCTGTTTGATTTTCACTATGTCTGAGGGTATCTGCTGTTATTTTGAGGACAGCAAGATGCATTATTGATTTCATATTGTTTGAAGTCCTGTGTCACTTACACTGGTTTGTTTTGATTGGTTTTATTCTGTTTTATTTTCCTTCAGTTTATCCTCCTTAAAATAAAAAAAAATTAAATGTATTTAAATACTCTAATAAAAGTGAGGTTTTCTGTAAACTGATTTATTTTCATAAACTTCTCAGAAGTATGATTATGAGCATAAAATGATGACTCATTTATGAAACCTGTCATATCCTGCATGTAAGTTGAATAAAAAACCAGGCAAAGTGTGATTTAGTACCTCATATGGTAGGTGAGAGACAAAACCATCTGCTAGGAACAATGTACTTCTACTCAAACTGCTGGCACATAGGATGTAATGCAGGATTTTAGTAATGATTCTCAGATATTTCAACCTCTATGGAAAAACAAATACAGTCTTACGGTAAGAAGAACTATTTAAATTTATTTAAATTTCTCAGTTCCTCTACAACCTAAGAATTCACTTATGACTTTTTAGACAATTACCATATATTTCTTTTTTTAAAAGAAAAAGAAAACTACATTTCAAAACAAGATAATAGAAGGATAGTAATGGAAAATAGATTGTGTATTATTATTTTTCAATTAGTTACTCAGTGTACAAGATATCAGCATTTAATCGTTCAGGCAATATTAACACAAATATTTCTTTTGACTGAACTAAAAGAAATTAGTAGTATAACAATCTTAACTATTATACATATATATATATATATATATATATATATATATCTTGCATATATAAATATTTTATTTTCCTTTCTTCTTTTCTTCATTTCCACACCCCAGTTTCTCTGTCATTTGAAATTTCTTCCCATTTTACAGTATCTTCTTCAATCTCAATTTTTAGAGTACTATAGTTTTCAGGATATAGATCTTTTACATTCTTTGTTAGGTTGATTCCTAAGTATTTCATTTTTTTGGATGCTATTGTGAAAGGTGTTATTTCCATAACTTCTTTCTCAGTGAGTTTGTTGCTTGTGTACAGGAATGCAATTGATTTTTGAGTGTTTACTTTGTATCCAGCTACACTGCTGAATTTGTTTATTAACTCTAGTAGTCTTTTGATGGAGTTTTTAGGGTCTTCTATATAGAGTATCAAGTCATCTGCAAATAGTGATAGTTTGATTCCTTCCTTTCCTATCCTTATTCGTTTTATTTTTCTGTCTTGTCTGATTGCCCTGGCTAATGTTTCCAGAACTATATTGAATAGGAGTGATGACAGTGGACATCCTTGTCTTGTTCCTGATTTTACAGTGAAAGATTTCAGTTTTTGTCCATTTAGTATAATGTTGGCCTTTGGTTTGTCATAGATGGCTTTTATCAGATTGAGGTAGATACCATCTATTCCAAGTTTCTGTAGGGTTTTTAACACAAACAAGTTTTGGACTTTATCAAAACCTTTTTCTGCATCTATTGAGATGATCATATGATTTCTGTCTTTGGCTCTGTTGATATGGTGTATTACATTTATTGATTTACATATGTTAAACCATCCCTGACTTCCTGGGATAAATTCCACTTGGTTAAGATGTATAACCTTCTTGATGATTTGATGCATTCTATTTGCCAGTATTTTATTTAGGGTTTTTGCATCAATGTTCATTAGGCAGATTGGCCTAGTGTTCTCCTTTTTCATTGGATCTTTCTCTTGTTTTGGTATCAGAGTAAGGGATTGCTTCCCTTTCAATTTCATTGAAAAGTTTGAGGAGTATTGCCATTAAATCTTCTCTAAATTTCTTGTAGAATTCCACTGTGAATCCATCAGAGTCTGGGCTTTTCTTTGTTGGTAAGTTTTTAATCACATTTTCAATTTCAGTAGCTGATATTGGATTATTGAAAATTATTGTATCTTCTTGATTCAGCTTTGGTAATTCATATGTTCGTAGGAATTTGTCTATTTCCTCTGTGTTTGCCACCCTATGTGTTCAAAAGGTTGTTGTTTAATTTTCATGTGTTTATGCAGGTTTTTCAGTTTCTATTGCCATTAATTTCCAATTTCAGTACACTATGATCAGATAATATACATGGGATAATTTCAATCCCTTTGCATTTACTTAACCATGTTCTATGGGCTAATATATGGTCTATTTTAGAGAACGACCCATGTGCAGCTGAGAAAAATGTGTATTCTGATATCACTGGGTGGAATACTCTGTAAATGTCTGCCAAGTCCATTTGTTCACAGGTTTGATTCAGTTCTGTTATTTCTTTGCCAACTTTTTGTCTAGTTGATCTATCTCTTTGTGACAATAGGGTATTAATATCCCCTTTTACAATTCTGTTATTGCATATTTGGTTTTTCATGACTATTAGTGTTTATTTGTCTTATACAATTGGGTACTCCTGTATTTGGTGCATATATATTTATGATTGTTAGCTCTTTCTCTTAAATTTTTCCCCTAACAAGTATGTGGTGACCTTCTTTATCTCTTTTGATCATCTTTGGTTTGAAGTTTACACAGTCTGCAAACAGAGGAGCTACCCCTGCTTTTTTCTGGGTTCCTGTCACATGGAATAATGTTTTCCATCCTTTGACTTCTAGCCTATGAATTTCCTTTTGTGCCAGATGTGTTTCTTGTATACAGCATATTGTTGGGTCCTGTTTCTTGATCCATTCTGTCAGCCTATTTTTTTTAATTGGTGAATGGAGGCCATTTACATTGATGGATGTAACTAATATATATTGACTTAAATTTGTCATGCTATTTTCCTATTGCTCATTTTCTGCTTTTCCCTCTCGCTTAATTGCTTGACCTGCCTGGTGGTTTCTTTCTGCTGTTGTTCTGGGAATCATAGTCATTTTTGTCTCTCTCTATTATGTATTTCAGTATTCTTTCTAGGGTTGACTTTGCAGACATGAATTGCTTCAGTTGTTCTTTGGCATGGAAGTATCTTATTTCTCCATCAATTTTGAAAGAAAGTTTTGCAGGATACATCAATCTGGGTTGAAAGTTGTTTTCTTTTATGGCTTGAAGTACTTTACTCTAAGCTCGTCTTAACTTGATGGCTTGTGCTGAGAAGTCTGCCATGATTCTAATGGGCTTTCCTTGATAAGTGAGCTATATCTTCTCTAACAGCTTTTAGTATTCTGTTTTTATGCTGAATTTCTGGGATCTTATTATATGTCTGGGTGTAGATTTTTTTTGGTTATGACTGTTTGGCATTCTATATGCCTCACTGATCTGTCTATCCAATTCATTTCCTATGTTTGGGAAACTTTCCAGTACTACTTCTGCGATTGAATTTTTTAAGTCTTTTGCGTGGACTCCTGCATTTTCATTGATGCCTATCAGTCTTATATTGCTCTTCTCTTCAGCATCTTGAAGCTGTTGAATTATTATTTCATGCTCCCTTGTTATTTTTAAAAGTTCTTTCCTTTCATGATCGCTAGCTGTGATCCTGTCTTCGAGGTCAGAAAGTCTATCCTCAGCTTCATTCAGTTTCACCAGCTTTCAATGGAGTTTGTTCCCTGGATATCTCTTTGAATTTCTTTCATGCATTCTATTTCTTTCCTAAATTGTGCCTTCAAGATTTCCATCATTTTCTCATGCTCCTGTACTTGTTTGTCTATATCTTCTCCAGCTATGCTGAGTAATTCCTTTATTAAGGCTGTCCTTTCTTTCTTTACCTGAGAGATTATTTCTAATCTGATTTCCTCTATAGCCTCATGAGTTTGTTTCTTTATTTCACTTTCTATCTTTTCAGAAATCTCAGGCGTATGACTTCTAATGTCCTCTATTTCAATGTCTCCTGTACTTGTTCCTGATGGACTGGATCTTTGAAATTGCATTGGATATTTTGGATCTTATTTAATCTTTCAGCTTCTCACATTATAGAGACAGTAGGATGTTTACAAATGTGCATCTGGTATATTTCATTTATGAGTATGGTCTCAAGTTGCATTCATTTACCAGAAAGTCTCCAGTTTATTCTTTATGGCTGAGTACTAATTCATTGTGCAAAAAGACTATATCTTTTTTTTTTTACCATTCCTGAGTTGATGGGCATTTGGTTTGTTTTCAAGATCTATCTATTGAAAATTGTGCTGCTATAAGCATGGGTATACATATATTGCTGTAGTATGATGTTTCTAATTCTTCCAAGAAAATGCCCAGGAGAATAGCTGGGTCAAATGCAACCTTCAATACTAACTTTTTGAGGAATTTCCACACTGATTTCTACACTAGTTGCACCAGTCTACACTCCGACCAGTAGTGGAGAAAGGTTCCTTTTCTAAACAATCCCTCCAGCATTTGTTATTGGTTGATTTTTTAATAGCCATTCCTTCCAGGGTGAGATGAAATCTCAGTGTTGTTTTAAGTGACATCTCTCAAATGATAACTGATGTTAAACATTTTTAAATATATTTATTTGCTGTTTGTAGCTCTTCAACTGATAATTGCCTATTCATTTCAAATGCACATTTTTGGATTGGTTTTTTTTTATTTGCAAAGTCTGATATTTTTGACTTTTTATATATTCTCAATTCTCAATAGGTAATAATCCTTTGAAGAACAGCTGGCAAACATTTTTCCCACATTGTTGGTTGTCTCTTAACTCCATTAGTGGTTTTGCACAAAAGCTTTTTAGTAATATGAGATCCCAATTGTTGATTCTTTGCAATAGTTCCTCTGTGATTGGGGTTTTATTCAAAAAGTATTTGCTTAGACCAACGTCTTCAAGAGTTTTACCTATTCTGTCTTCCAGTAGATTTAACATTTCTGTTATAATATACAGAACTTTGAATTTCTTTTATTGCATGGTTAAAAGTATGGGTTCAATTTTAATCTTTGACATGTGCAGAACCACTTTTTCCAGCACCATTTATTAAAGAGGCTATCTTTCTTCCAGGGAATATGTTTGGCACATTTGTCAAAGATAAGTTGACTGAGTATGCCTGGAGTTGTTTCTGCATCTTCTGATCTGTTTCACTGATCTTTAGGTTTTTGTTCACTTGATTTTTGTTTTTTTGTTTGCTTGTTTGTTGCCAGTACCACACTGTTTTTATCACAGTAGCTCTATAGTATAATTTCAAGTTAGGGATTTTGATGCCTCCTGCCTTGCCTTTGTTGCCCAGAATTGCCTTTGCTATCTTTGATCTCTTCTGGTTCCAAAGGAATTTTAGCATTGTTTTCTCTAATTCTTTGAGATATGCTATTGGAATTTTGATCAAAATTATATTAAATCTGTATAACAGTTTTGGAAATATGCTAATTTTCACTATATTGATTCTTTCTATCCAAAAGCAAGGGATATCTTTCCATTTTCTTGTATCCTCTTCAATCTCCTTTTTCAGAGTACTGTAGTTTTCAACATAGAGATCTTTTATGTCCTTTGTTAGACTGTTCCTAGGTATTTTGTTGTTGTTGTTGCTATTGTAAAAGGTGTTGTTTCTCTAATTTCTGTCACAGTGAGTTTGTCGTTCATGGACAGGAAGGTCTTCGATTTTTGAGTGTTGACTTTGTATCCATCTATGTTTCTGAATTTGCTCATTAAATCTAGCAGTTCTTTAGGGGAGTTTTGAGGGTCTTTAATGTAGAATACCATGTCATCTGAAAATAATGATAATTTAACTACTTCTTGTCTTACTGTTTCTTTCTCTTGTCTAATTCTCTGGCTAAAATTTCCTGGACATGTTAAATAAGAGTAGAGACAGTGGACATCCTTGACTTCTTCCTTATTTTAGAGAAACCTTTACATTTTTGTCCATTTATTTAGCCATTGGTTTGTCATAGATGGCTTTTATCAGATGGAGATAAAGAAGATCTAGTCCAATATTTTGTATTTTTTTATCATGAGTGGGTGCTGGACTTTGTCAAAAGCTTTTTCTGCATCTATTGAGATTATCATATGATTTTCATCCTTGGCTCTGTTGATTACATTTATTTATTTGAATATGTTGAACCATCCCTGCATTCTTAGGATGAATTCCAGTTGGTCTTGGTGTATAAACTTCTTGATTATTTGTTGTATTCTGTTTGCCAGTATCTTATTGAGAATTTTTCCTTCTATGTTCCTTGGGGAGATTGGCCCGTAATTCTGTTTCTTAGTTGGGTCCTTCTCCAGTTTTGTTATCAGGTTAATGCTTGCTTCCAGAAGCGAATTTGGGAATATTGCTTAACTTTCAATTTCATTAAAGAGTTTCAGAAGTAGTGATATTATATCTTCTCTAAATTTCTTGTATAATTTAGTACTGAATTCATTAGGGCCTTTGTTTGTAGGTTTTTAATTACATCTTCAAATTCATTGATTGATATTGGTTTATTTAGTATTTTTATGTCTTCTTGATTCAGCTTCAGCAATTCATACACATCTAGGAATCTGTCCATTTCCTCTGCATTTTCCATCTTATTAGAATACAAGTTGTCAAAGTAGGTGTAAATGATCTTCTGGCTTTCTTCTGGCTCTGTTGTGATTTCACCCTTATAATTCCTCATTGAATTGATTTGGGTGTTTTCTTTCCTTTTTTTAAATAAGTTTGGATAAAGGTTTGTTGATTTTATTAGATCTTTCAAAAACTAACTCTTCAATTTTTTGACTCTTTTTTTTTCTCCAATGCATTAATTTTTGCCCTGAACTTTATATTTTCCTCCCTCATATGAGCTTTTGGCTTAACCTGCTCTTCTTTTTCTAGATATCTGTGATTCACCAGCAATTTTTTTATTGGCACTTGCTCTGTTTTCCTTGTATGGGTATTTGCTGCTGTAAATGTCCCTCTCAGGCCTGCTTTCATTGTGTCCCATGAATTTCTGTATGTCATATTGTCATTATCACTTAGCTGTAGACACAGGCTAATTTCATTAATTTATCTGTGACCCACTGGTTTTTCAGGATAGAATTTTTTAATGTCCATGTATTTATGAAGTTCTTGAGGTTTCTTTTAGCACTGATTTACATTTTCATTACACTATGATCTCATAAGGTGCATGGGAAATTTTTTATTCCTTTGCATTTACTTACATATGTTCTATGAGAAAGTACATGTTGTATTTTGGAGAACATCACATGTGCAGCTAAGAACATAATATATTCTGGTGTTGTGGAGTGCAATACTCAGTAGGCATCTAATAAGTCCATTTGCTCAAAAGTTTCATTCAGTTCTAATATTTCATTGTTGATTTTTCTGTCTAGTTGATCTGTCTTTCTGTGACAGTGGTGTATTGAGATCCGCCAATACAATTGTATTAGTGCTTATTTGATTTTCATGTCTATGTTTTACATAGTTGGATGCACTGGTATTTATTGCATGTATATTTGTTATCTCCTCTTCTTGGATTGTTCCCTCTGCAAGGATATAGTGATCTTCTTTATCCCTCATAATTAATCTTGGCTTGAAATTCACTTAGTCTGCTAATAGAATAGATATCTCTGCTTTTTTCTGGGTACCTGTCACATGGAGTATTGTTTTCCATCCTTTGA
This sequence comes from Dasyprocta punctata, assembly GCA_004363535.1. Classification (NCBI taxonomy): domain Eukaryota; kingdom Metazoa; phylum Chordata; class Mammalia; order Rodentia; family Dasyproctidae; genus Dasyprocta; species Dasyprocta punctata. The sequence continues at coordinate 7,375 of RJWM01011341.1, read as the reverse complement.
CTTTTAGTCCCTGATTTTCTTTTATAATTAAATGCATTTCTTGTATGCAGAATATTGTTGAATATGACTTCTAGATTCATTCTTCCAGTCTATGTCTTTTGATTGGTGAATTGACACCATTAACATTGATGGTCATTACTGATATGTATTGACTTATCCTTGTCATGTTATTTTCCTGTTGTTGACTCCCCCCTTTTTTTCCCTCCCTCTGTTTGTTTGCCTTGCCTGGTGGATTTCTTCTGTTGGTGTTCATGGAGTTGTAGTCTTTGTTATCTCTTTCTAGAAAGATGTCCTTCAAAATATTTTGGAGTGCTAGTTTACTGTTCATGAATTTCCTCAAGTGTTCTTTAACATGGACATGTCTCATTTCTCCATCAGTTTTGAAAGATAGCTTTATGGGGTACATCAATCTGGGTTGATAGTTGTTTTCCTTCAAAACTTGGAATAATTCACTCCAAACTCTCCTTGATTTCAGAGTCTGTGCTGAGAAGTCAGTTGTGATTCTGATGGGCTTTACTTTATAGATGATTTTCTTCTTTTTCCTAACAGCTTTTAAGATTCTGTTCTTATACAACCATGTATTTTGGATACTGCCAACATCATTACCAAATTTTTTGAATATTTGTTGATCAATAGTTTTGATATAGAATGATTTTTAGTGTCTGTAATTATAAACCCTCCTAGAGAATAATTAACCTCTAATGATGGTAATTTTAGCAAAAGTAATAAATCTCATTATTTTAAGGTGGATAGATCATGTTACAGTGTTTATTTTTCCACTTGTAGCACCTGGCATGTTTCAGAAGAAATATCTTGCTCTTCAGAATAAATATATTTAAGTGATAACCATATATAATATTTGGTTTGTGATTTAAAGTACAGTGAGTTAATTATTCAGTACCTCAGAATGGCATGTAAGATGGGCATGGTATTGCACACCTGTAACACCAGCATGCCAGAGGCTGAGATAGGAGAATTGTCATGAACTTGAGGACAACCTGGGCTACATAGTGAGTTCAAGGTCAACCTGAATTGCATAGCGAGACCTTGTCTCGAAAATAGAAGAATGAGATGAAGATGAAGAACCAGTTCATTCCATGCTTATACAGAACTGCTGACCTCTATCCATGTGTTTCACGTCCAAAGACTTGACCAGCTATACGTTGAAAATATTTTTAATCTGTTGAGTCGATCATCTTAATTGAAATTACTTTAACTGCAGTTTTAGTGAATGTGTACAGTATTTCTTCATCTCTTCTTTTCCCTAAAATACAGTATAGAAATTATTTATGTAATATTTACATTCTATTAGACATTTAAGTAATACAAAGATTATGAAGATATGTGGAGACTGTAAGCAAGTACTATTGAGTTTCAGGTAAAGAAGTTGTGTATCCATGGGTTTTGGTAGCCATAGTTGATCCTGCAAACAATATCCTGTGGATATGGAAGGGCAACTGTACAAATGATTTTCCTAACAGCATTTACTGTTATCAGGTAACATTATTTTTTAAAACTAGTACACAAAAGGATTGTTTATGCTAATAAAAGTACTTCTCAAAAAAATCCTAATGTTTGGTGTAAATGACTGATTCTAAAGTATTTATTTTATGCCTGCAAAAACAGCACTGTAACAACCTGACTCTTTGGAGACTTTCATTATAAAGATAATTTAATGTCCTACAAAATGTTCTAAAACTCAAGTCATTTAGGTGCTAATGGCCATCATAGCAAATTTACGATATTTGGCAGAGATCAGCTACGCAAAGCAAGCCAAAATCAGGTAATTGTGACTATTCAAGTGAATGCACTTTGTCAGAGGCAATGAAAACCTCTGCTTGTGTCTTTGCTCCATTATTTTGCCCATCATACCCAATAGATGTGGGTCAGTCACTTCAAGGTCACTAGGACTCCAGTCCAGATTTTAAAAAATAGATCATAGTTAGCCTTTGTTCTGTTATTGTAGCAGAAACAAACACACTGATAGTTTGTGAGCATGCTTTGATACTTCTGTATTCTTGTATCACTACATACACAAGACTGACATCCAGAGACACTCCTGTTGGGCATTCATGTGTATCAGGTTTGAAACTCTCACTGTCAGCTTGATAGACCCACTTAATGAGTGTGCATTGATCCAAAAGCAAGTATTCTTCATTCTCAGCAACTTGTTGGAGAATTCATGCATGCTATACTGGAGGACAGCCTTTTTTGGGGCAGTCACTATATTCAAATTTAATTGTTTTTGTACTCTATTCACCATCTGCTATCATTTTCTTTATCTTCACCTTCTCTCAAAAGCTTTTAATAGCACCCATTACATACATAAAATTTATCCCTATGTATTGCGTCTGTAACTATTAGGTGTGGTTTCCTTTATTGGAGTGCATGTGTGTATGTGTGTGTGTGTAGGTGCATGTGCACAATAAATCTTATAAATAAGGAGATAAAGATAGTGCTTAAAACAATACTATATTTTAATATCTGTATACATTCACTATTTCAAAATCTCTTCCAGTATATCTTTATTTGTCTTCCCACTATTTAAGAAAATTTGGCATGATGTGTTCATTTTACTTATGTGCAGTATTTTAATGATTAATTCTCTTTGCCTGTTTCTCTCCCTGAAGCCTGTTTAGTACAACCTTTGACATCTCATCCCTTTGCAAGCTGCCAGATTAGTTTGTGTATGTTTGGAGACTGCGCTAGCTCAATACAAATCATATACTAGTCAATTATAAGGTCGGAATATTCTTTAAAGTTCCCTATAAATAAAGAGTCATTAACAGTTGTGTCAATATGTAGATCCAGCACTCTGCTTCTGAGTCTTAAAAGAGAAATATTTCATATCATCTCACTTTGTAAATCTAAAAATGTATGACAGGTTTAGAAGAAAACCTTTATCTGAGTACATGACTGCAAAAGTTGGTAGACACTATAAAACTATATTGAAGTTTCTTCACCCTGATTTCATGTTATGAATTAGTATAACATGGATTTTAAAAGCAGATCTGACCAAAGCAATATGGTATATTAGCCAGAAATCCTGGATTTAAATCTAACAGTTCTGGAAAAGTTTTAAGTGGCAACATTTTAATTTGTTTTTATTTGCAAAATAATGGTACTGCCCTGCACCATGTGCACACATGTGAATGAGTGTGTGTGTGTGTGTGTGTGAGAGAGAGAGAGAGAGAGAGAGAGAGAGATACTGGACGTTGAGACTAGGATCTTCTAATTGAGCTACCTGCTCAGTCATATTTTTTTTATATTGAGACAAAGTATTGCTAAGTCACCAAGTTGCACAGGCTGAGCTCCAATTAGTGATTCTCCTGTGTCAGCCTCCCAAAATACTCAGATTACAGGCATGTGCATTTGTATTCTTTTGAGAATTAAAAGAAGTAATACTATAAAGTGTGTATCATCATAACAGATAGTTATTGTTGTGTAAATTATATTATTAGTAACTCAAAATAGTATTATTTTCAGATAGACCAGAATATTGCACTCTGCTATAATCACGCTTTGTTGAATCTGGTAAAATTCATTCTCCTGAAATAAGTGTATATTTAAGTGAAGTATAAACTGGACAATTATAAGATGAGTTGAATAATTCATATATATAAAACAATTATAAACCCTTTGGTATATGTTTAAGTGAAGCCCAGGATAGACAATTTTAAGATGAGTTGATTGGACAGACATATAAACTCTCAAGTATCTCAAATTATAGGTGGAATTATACAACAGAGATCATTGAACACTTAGAGGGAAAAAGGTGAATTAAAAGAAGCATACCAAGTAATTCCAGGGGAAAAAGGTACAAAATAGCACATTTAACGTCATATTTTCCTATAGATGTGAATGCATGAATACTAATTATACACCGGATAATTATTCAGCAACTTTGACCTTAGAATGCAATATAATGTCCCATGAGGGTTGTTTATAAAACTTTATTATGGCATGATTATGATATAATTTAGCTCCTAAATATACATGTGAACCAAAAGGCCACATTTTATAGATTCGCTATTATAGGTTTGAGGAGAAAGTCATAGAACTATCATCTGGGAATTTGAGATGGTATTTTTAAAATATGACTGAGTAATGACAGCACATTCATTTATAGTGGGAGAAAATATCACTGAACTTTCATTTTTGCTCATCTGAAAAACAGTGTGCCACTTAATTATTTTCATTCATCAATCCTAAAAGTAATGTAGTAGACTTGGGAGTACTTATTATTTTAAGAGAAGATGGGTTCTATTAACTCTCATTCCTAAAGAGGTCATAAAAGAGAAGAAAGAGATAAAACATGGGATAATGAAATTCTGACTTTTTCAAGAGATTTGAAATCTAAGCACTCTTAGTGAGCCTATCAAGGCAATTTCATTAAGGTAAACATACAGGATCATTGACTTCTTTCCTACAAATCTGGCCCAGGTGGTTCCAGTTCCTAACCCAGTGCAATATCCTTTCACAAATAAAAAGAAAGATAAACTAGTAATAGTCAATGTTTGTTTTTTCTCTTTAAAAATTTACTTTGACAAATAAAACTTACTTAAAAGATTCTTCTATGCTGTCCAGAGCTAGTCTTATACAAGGACCTGGATACAGTGATAACTTGGTTCATGAATTTAATTTGTTCCATGATTCTGGGGAATATACTGCATTTGTGTTGTGGCAGGGAAGGTGACCATAGTCATGTTTGTCACCCAATGCAGATTTCATGGATGAAAACAAAATTTTGCCAGATGCTTTTGTTTGCAAAACAAATTGTTTGCATGTAAAAGTGTCCATGAACTGAGGTATTACTCTATTTGCTTTCATTGTAGTTTTTTCCTACATGTGGATACATATAATTTCTTTACCAGTATAAATTCTGTCTGATAATCCAATTTTTAGATATATCTCATTCATGATAAATTAAAGCTTTGTGTTTATAGGAGTCCTATAATCTTTTACAAATATTTCTATGAAGGGTAAAATACTAAGCTATTTCCAGCTAGTAATGCAAGTTTACCTAAAAATGGCATCAGGAGAAAGATAGTCATTGTACGGTTCTGTTAAATATTCCTTTAGACTGTTCTAAATATTACCATGATGAGGTTAAAAAATAGTAGAATATAAGAATTAGTCTTCATTGAGAATGGTCATTTTTTATAAAAGATTCCAAATACACAGCTGATGATTAAAGGGATTGGGAAACTAAGGGAGGAAGGTACCAAACTGGTTTTGCTGTACCCTAATTCTGAATCTGTATTTGCAATCTTAGAGTTACTTGAGGAGTAGGATGAATAAAAATGTGTGTAAAATCACTGATCTAAAAATTCAACATAAACTAGGTGCGGTAGCACATACCTGTAATCCCAGCCCTTGGAAGCTGGTACAGAAAGATCACTGTGAATTTGAGGCCAGGTTAGGCTACATAGTGAGTTCAAGTCCAAACTGTACTATATAGCATGACCCAGTCTAACAAAACAAGAAAGAAAGAAAGAAAGAAAGAAAGAAAGAAAGAAAGAAAGAAAGAAAGAAAGAGAAAAGAAAAGAAAAGAGAAAAATCTCAACAAAACTCAAGTACTAAGGAGCTGGGGGAGGGTGGGGATTGAAGCAAAACACTTGGTAATCATGTTATTAAATGGTGGTCAAAAAACAGTATTAAAAATAACCTAAAAATAAATGGACTAAAAACAGTGGCATAAAATCTAGCAACACAGCACACTCTCTTGATGACCTGGAGTCAGGAAACCTGAAAAACAAGAGAAAAGTAAGAAAAACTTCTGTTACAGTTTATGTCTTGGTATCCCCCTAAAGCCTCATGCAGTCATGGAGACAGCTGAGTCTAACATTTGTGATTCATTTGTTGTCTAACACTTGAATTGGCGATGTGAGTGCTGCACCTGCCCATGGGCAGATAGTCCGCATACTATATAAGGGAGGGAAAGAGGGATGCTTTTCCTCTTTTGCCCTTTTGTTCTTATTGCTTGTGGCTGCCGTGAATGACTGCCCATTAGCCACACCACCCCGCCTTGGAGCCACCTGAATATGGACTGAAACCTCCAAAAACTGTAGGCTAAATAAACCTCTTCATCTCTAATTTTGGAGGTCAGGTATTTTGTCTCAGCAATGAGAGAAAAGTAACCAAGACCACTTCAGAAATTAAGAAAGGGCCAATATGAAAATTAGAAATCAAAGAGGAAAATAGAAAAATTGAAGACAATGCAGGGAAAACAAAAAGGCAGTCTGGAACACTAACCCTTGCTCTGGGGTGGTGTTGGGGGAGTCTGTTTCCATGAACAAAAAGTAAGCCTGGAAATTGTCAGCAGCTCCAGGGAGAAAAAAAATGAACAGGGCTGGCAGTGCTAGCCCCTTGGCAAGCACATGATTGTTGTAAACTGAAAAAAACAGAATGGAGTTTGATTCTGAAAGTAACTCATCCCACATGGCAGACTGGAGCTGGAGAAGCAATTCACTACACTGCCCAGAATATTTGAAAGTGACGAATCAGGAACCATTTGGGGAAGGTGTTGTTTAAAACTCAGGTGATATGGAAATCAAAAGTTACAGAACAACTACATTTCAGGATTCCTGGAGTAACCTTACCACAGGGACTGGGTAGGAGAAAGTCACAAGAGGTAGTCGCACAGAGGGTGTAGGTTAAACATAGACATCCTGAGAAGTCAAACAGTGGTGAACTAAAGACAGGAAGAATGCAATGGTCTTGCTTTCTGTGATAAGAATTCAGTTCTGTCACATGGTTTTCAGAGGCAGTTGATCTGAAAGTGCTGGCATTAAGTCCATCAGACTGCTTCCTTACCCCTCCCACCGTGCTACCTACATCCAGCACAGAGCTGTGTTCTCTTTGTTATCCCCAATGGCCAAAGTGATCAACTTAGACTGTTGCCACATCCTAGAGTGTATGGAGAAAGAGGAATATAGAAGTGTGGGAGGAGGGCATCACAAACCCACAGGTACTAAAGATAAGTAGAGAAAACAGTAATTTGACATGCATGAAGGGGCTTGGAAACTGGTAGCCACTGGAGTAAATACAGCCCTAGGGAAGACATCATTGACTAACCAGACCCAAAAGGAAAAGTGGGGCAAGAAACCGCATTAACACACAGAAAATTGAGGGTGAAAACAAAATACAACTTAATAGTGACTCACTATCCCTTCCTTCTATTTGGTGGATTCTAATACTACAAAACCTATAAAGAAACCACTCATTCACACAGGAGACTATTTTGGACTCATTTTAGTTTATTGTTGGAGGTTTTTTATTGTTCTTATTCCTTTTTCTTTTCTTTTATGGTTTCCTTGTTTTCTTTTTTGATTTTTCCTTTCTTTTCCTCTTTGTATTACTTTTCCCTTTTTT